>BGPR01012883.1:0-43398 GCA_013235015.1 Araneus ventricosus | reverse complement strand
GCGCAAATAAGACGTATCCACGCTTAAAGACTTAATATTGCATTTTCAAAATACTTCTAATTTAATATCCTTTTGCAGAGTGAACTCATGATTATACTCCCATTCTCATTAGAGAACGTCCGATAACGTTCTGGAACCAGTTAATAGGAATCGTGCTTTAGAATATAACCAAGAGAGACAACATACTTTATAAACGCAATGGGTTTTTTCTTTTCAGTTTTCGGCTTACGCATTTCAATTTACAATAGAAATGATCATAAATTACAATGTATTTTAAATATTTATTAATCACATGTACTATTAGCAAGACCTATCGCTAATCATACAGAAATGTCCGATTTAGTTTTAAAAACAGATGTCTATATATGAAATTTTGATGTTCTATCAATGATACAACTAGCGAATATTAATTTCAACACGCACATATCGACATAAAAGGGAAAACATTTACCACCACGTGCGTTCACGAGTGCATTATTATTATTTTGCGTGAGACACGAAATCCATCCCTTAATTATTTTAGTTGCAGCTAAGAAGGGAGAACCTATAGGGGCAGGTGAAAGGGAAGTGTAGATGCCAAAAAAACATTCGTCCCGTTATCTTTTGCACGGTGTTAGCGTGCAACAGATGCTTAAGGGGAAAACAACTGTAGAACTTATCTGTTACATTGACTGGTCGGGGGAAAAATCAGGATTTTTTTTATAAGTTTGCAGTGCTAAGTACCGTGACTTAAGTGATGTATGGATTTGATTTTTATTGTCTCGGGGCTTGGCTTTTACGAGCAATTTGGAATTTTTTGGCTCAATGTATGAGGAAAAGAATCCTGTTTTTTATGGATTTGTTATCATTGGGAAGATTGAAGGCTTTCTAAAGAAATCAATTTTATCGTGTGAATTTTGTGGAAAAAGAAGTCGTAAGGATAAAGCCAGGAAGCCGCGTAGAATGCGATAAAAGAAATAAAATTTGTCAGATTATATATCAAAGGAGATAATGTTATGGTATGAATTCTGGGCTACCGCGCATTAGTGTCCTCGTTTGATTGAAACTAGAATGCCTAAAATTTGAAAAACGAAAACTGGGAGTTTTAGTCCTATTGCTCTAAAATTCCATTCGTTTCAGGAATTTTATTTTTAAAATCTTATGAAGCAATTTTATCTTATGAAGCAGTAAATAAAAATTTTAAAGCAGCTCCTAATTTATTAAAAACATTTAGAAATTTAATCGAACAGGATTTATTTAATTTTTTTTCACTATCAACCTCGTTTCTCCTCCAAAAATATTTCGGGCCCATGTTCAAACAAAAGTTTTTTCGCGACGCCAAGTACACATAAATAGAAAAACTAGGTAGCAGAATGGAACATTCTTTCCTGATAAGCAGGGGGAAAAATCAAAAGTAAATTCCTTCCCGAAAGCAGAATTTACGATGCTTTCATTTGTAAAATTTTAATGAAATGTTTTAAATAAAGATAGATTTCTAGAAGAGTTATAGAATACCATTATATTCGATATTAATAATCAACATCAACATCCAAGTTTGAATATGGAATTTTAACATAAGCATAATAATATGATCATGGTTAAACAATAGACTCTTAAAAATATATATATTTTTTCAAGACAGAAAGTCTTTCTAGTGACACCATGGACTCTTCTGTTAGTATTCTGCTATGTTATTTTCTTTGTTATTATTCTGTTATGTTTTCTGCTTTAGTTAAATATTTCAATTTTTTTATAGGTTGCTAAATTGCTTTTCAATTTTTTTTTCTGATATGCTTCCACTTCATGTCCATCAAAACTGATTACAAGGAATCATAATGATTCTAGATACGGGGACATGAAGTGGTATATATTATTTTTTATTTTTTATTCAAGAAATCTTCCATCTTCCATTTTCGTTTGTTTTGTGTTTTTAGAGGGGATGACGGCTATTTTTAACGGATTTCGTTTGTCGTCAGCAGAAAAAAGCACAAATTAATATCATGAGCGAGCTTCTCTTCCTGACGAGCGGCTCGCTATGATATTTTTCAATTTTTTGGTTTTTTCTGGTTTTTGTCTATTTAGCCATTTTGTCCTTTTTTACTGTTTTTGAGTTTTTATTTTGTGTATATATGTTGGTTTTGATATATATATATATAAATTATGAGAAACTCCCTTTAGTCAGTATCAAAAATGTTGTTAATATATATATTAACTACATTACATTAACTAACTATTTTTTGATACTGACTAAAGCGAGTTTCTCATAATTTTTACTTTCTTGTATACAAAGTTACAAAGAGAAAAATAAATGTAGCTAATTGTGAAAAAAATTGACCTCCAGATTTTGATGCTTGCCTTTTTGTAATGATGCAATATTTGTACCGATTTTACGTTCCATTGTAAATATGATATTATGAACACAATAGCTAAAAAATGAAACTAGCTCGGCGAATTAAATTTGGAATGTGATCTTTACAATAAAACTGTAACCCTATATCAACTTTTGGACGAAATCATCCAATCTGTTTGTCCGTCTGCGTGCGTGTGAGCACGATAAAGCAAAAACGGGATGAGGTGGATAGATGACCTTTGGTGTATGGTTTTATAATTAGAATTGAAAATTGGCGTCAAATTTTTGAAGCACGCGTTTATTGGTTGACTACACTCTGTCGGTCATTCCTGGGTATCTCACTGTTTTCTTGTTCTGTAGCAGTTTTCCAAATTGTGTTTGTCAACAGTCTCATACAGTATACCTTAAAGGCCTTCCCTTGCAATGTATCCCCCATGTAACCATCCCCTTGTTTTCGGTACAATTGCTTGATGGTCTCGGTAAGCTTCCACTTTCCGTCCGTTCAAACCAGGTTGGCCTATTGGCCTTTTTAAGGCCAAATTATGGAAATTTGGCCTTTTTTCAAAGTTCTTGGACTTAGGAATTTTCATTTGGCCTTAATTTCATTTTTGGCTTTATTTTCGTTAATGACTTTTAGAACAATTTTTAATCACTTATTCTATTGTTTTTTAATAAATTTTAGATAATACATATTTCAAATGATATATAATGAGCTGTCGAACGAAATTTCTTCTGAATAGAACAAGGATGTTCTAATTAATGTGTTTAATGTTTTGTTTTTAATTTCTTAATGTTTGTAATGTTTTTAATTTCTTTCACTTAAATTTTAGTTTAATAATAGAGCATTGAACAAATGCCCATCAAGTGCAATTCGTTTTGATGAAGGATAGCCTTTTTTCTAATAGAAAATGACGTTTTCAATCAATTTGTCAAATTTAGCCTTATTTTTAAGAAGGTTGGCCTTATTTTTAAGAAGGTTTGGCCTTATTTTTAAGAAAGTTTGGCCTTATTTTGCTATTTTGATATAGCAACCCTGGTTCAAACCTCTCATAAAGAGTCACAAGGATTCTAGGCACGGGGACAGGAGGTGGTGTTATGTTACGTCAGCCATCCCTGTGTCTCTGAACGCTACCACTCAAAAACGTAACAAGCAATACAAATGAAATTTTACATGTGGTAATGATAGCAAATTGCAGGTATGTATCAACTTTTGAGTCCAGTAGGTGAAAGGGAAGAAGCCCCAAATGGATACTCGATTTTCTTCATTATATTCCGAAGCTAAACACAAAACAAACCATATAGTAGAAATATACGAGAAAGCAGAAGAACATTCCTGATGGTTTTCCCTGACTTTACCATAAAACATTGCCCATAAACAATCAAAATTTGGCTCACATTCAAAAAATTTCTATCCGTGAGTCTAAAAATATTATGCATTCAATGTAACTATTTATTTAGTTTTTCATAAACTTTGATTGACATGAGAAACAGTCTATCACTACAATGCAAGAAATTAACATAGGTATTACTTGGATATAAGGAAAAAAAATCTTAACAAACTAGTTTGCTGCTCACCTGAATCGTTTTGGCATTGTGACTCGTTAATATTTTAAGAGGGAACTGACGGGTCGTTGATCGTTAAATGGGGTTAAATATACACTCTTTAATTTGTCTCACTTCATCCACTGGTGATGTATGATGCAGTTTGTCTGCCAAGGCCTGACAGCAGAGGTGATAAATTTTATCAGCTTATTCAACACGGATGCGTGAAATGATGCCTATTTTAAAATGCAGATTTTAAAAAATTAAGAAAATTTATTCACATTGATTCCTAAGATTGCTTCGTGAAGTGCTTTTGAGCTGTATGGCATTACATAATGACTAAGGACGAAATTGCCATTATATTATGATACTTGATTAAAGCTAATTTTGAGGTCCAGATCAAATGAATGAATTATCAGTTCGATTTATGTTTAACCCTTAAAATAGGGACACCTAAACCGCAGGTTTCGATCCTAAGTGGGATTGCGAGGTAAACCATCGAGGTCGCGAAAACTTTCAGGTAATTTTTAGACGGATTTTTCAATATTGTTTAATAGAAATCATTAAGAAAATAATCGCGGATATGTTTATATACATGCTTGTTCCAACATTACTTCCGAACGACTTGATTCACATATTATTCCACTAAACTTCTCTTCTTCTTCTTTTTTTTAATTATATTAACGTCCCATTCCGAAGCAAACGAGGGATATTTTGGGTTGAACCTATTGATTTTGAACTGCGGTCAGATGATCAGGACGACACCTGAACCGGCATCCCCTCTCCAAATTCCGCGCCACACCAGCGGGAGGGAGTTTGGTCCCCTAAGTATGATTTAGAGTCGAACACGCCAGCAAACATGACGGATCTTCAGTGGAATCGGGTTTCGAACTTTGAACACTTCCTCCCCGAAGCTGACACCTTACCGCTAGGCCACCGCGGCCTCTAATCCATTAAACTAACGTAGAGCCAAATCAACTCCAAACCACTGCATTCTGTATATGATGGGAAATTAGTCCGTGAAATATATATAACAAAAGGAACGATTGACTTGAAAATTAATTCACGTGTGGACATCTTCCAAACTAAAAATAATGTGGGGTTAAATTTTCCTTGGCCGAACTCTCTGGCTGATATCTATCTCCAACCCACTCCTTCCTGTAAGGGTTGAAGTGAGTAACTTAGATGCATATTACAAATGGACCAATTGATATGAAATTTTTTTCGCATGTTCCAACCAATCAAAATAAAAATATGGCTGAATTAAATTTCCTCTAACGTATCCCTTAGGTTGATAACTATTCCTAAGGCATATAAGGATTGTTCAAAACGGCCGGAGAACTTTTCAGGAAACTTATTAAGAATATTTCTCATTATTCTACTAAAAAGACTGTATTGATAAATGAATCTTACCTCACCCTCTTCTGGGTTGGGAAGAGGAGAGTGAGGCGTTTAACAAATGGACCTATTAGCATTTTTTATTTTCATGTCCATCGTTCCTAAAAAGAAAGATCTCCAAAAATAAGCATAACAGTATAAGAAATGTATGAAATTCAGCATAATATATAATCAAACGAAATTAATTTTAATTTGTGAATTATGTTATTAGAATCTGAGCATTATTCAATTAATGAAATAATATTAATAAACATTCTGTTATTTATTTAACACTGTTCCTTTCCCTGTCTTCCACAAGGTTTTGTTAAGAAAAAGGCCAGGCAAACCCGAGTACTCTGCTCGTTCAACTAATCATAACATACGGCTCGGGTCACATTAAAGTGACCGGAGTATTTTCTGAAACACGTAGATCGCAGATGGGGAGCAAAATTGTCAATAAATTGTACAAACTAAAATTATATTCACAAATGAAAAATTAGGGCAATATATTTTGGCGCCAATATGTCATTTGATCTTTATCGTAATGTGTGAAAGTAATTCTCATAAGATTAGTTAATTTTGATTAACTTTTCATATCTTTGTCCTGTTTAGAAATGCTTAATAGATATATTCAGTGGTGAATCCAGGGGGGGTATTGGGCTGCAGACTCTCCCAGAGATAAACCAAAATTCTTGATTTCATTTAAAATCACTATAACTGTTTGTTCTTAATTTTCATTTAAAAAATAATAATAAAATCGAGACAACATTGCTTTCTGGTTTGACAGGCTCGAAAATTTTCCTACTTATCTAGTCATCCTTTTGTAATTGTAGCGTTGACGCGGTCGGAAACATTTTTTTCTGGTTATTTCATTGTATTTTTTATTAAATTATTATCGAAAGTATTGTAGTATTCTTTATGATTCTTATTGTCAGGTGAGGAAAGTCTGTAAAGTTAAAGTGTTTTGGTTTACATGAGCCATGAGGTTTGACATTCGTCACTACGATACAAAAATTTTATGGCCTCAGCCCCCCCTCCCCCCGACCCGAATCTTAGATTCGCCACTGGACATATTAGTACTTGATGCTTTAAAGTTTCATCTGAGAAGTAAACATAAAGAACGTAACGACTGTTCATAACATTAATTACATTCTGTGTGTTGCATAATCATGGGTTTCGGATTACTGCGGCGAGCTTAAATCAATACACCACTTTTCCAGTTATGAAATAATTCGCCCAAGAACTGTCTCGAATTTTAAACGCTATTTCGAAACTGTAGATTCGACTGTCGCCTTTTCTGTTGTCGCGGTACAGGACCGATATCAGAGAATAATGCATTTTAAAATGCCCTCCTTCCTTTTCTTAGGAGGACCCGTTAAGTCTAGACGACATCCAACTTTGATTTAACTGAGCTACCGAACTCGTATGCATTTGATTCGCAGGATTTCACAGTAATTCATTACTTTGTACCGCTTTTAAGACTAACTGGTCTTACTTGGTACACAAAGTGATTACTTTCGTTAGTTGTAAGAGGAGCGTTACGATAAATATACAAAAATATTTATAAAAGATGTAATTCTGCAACAACATAATGCATCGTACTGATAACAAAATCATCGTGTAGTCGAAATAATCTAATTTTATTTAAAATAACTCACCAATTTACAATATCAGAGAATAATGCATTTTAAATTGCCCTTCCCTTTTTTTCAGGAGAAACCTTTAAGTCTCGACATCTAACTTTGATTTAACTATTTAACTAAGCTGCCGATCTTGCACTCAAGATTTCACATTAATTCATAATTTTATTACACTTTTAAGACTAAATGGTGTTTGCTGGTATACTAAGGGATTACTTCCGTTAGTTGTAAGTGGAACGTTACGATAAATATACAAAAACATTTATAAAATATGCAATTCTGCAATATCATAATGCATCTTACTGACAGCAAAATCCTCATGTAGTCGAAAGAATCTAATTTCATTTAAAATAGATCACCAATATACACATTTCAGTGTCTTATTCAACTCATTAAATTGAACATTATACTTACGTATAAATTAATGCGTAATGGTACAGTTCGCAAATTTATAGATCGGACAGTCGCTGTAACTCGGGGAGATAGATCTGTAAAGTTGTGGAGTGCACGTATTATACTTACATCATATACATCATACTTACGCATAAATTAATACGTAGTAATACGTAATAGGTTCGAATTTTGAGTTCTATCACAGTAAAACTTTACTGGATTTCAATTTCCATAAAAAAAATTCCAGTGAGAAACTTTGAGGATAAAGAGACAATAAAGAACAAACCTTTTTCTATAATATTTTAAACCCAGCGAGAGTTTTCTCCCCTCAACTTTCTAGTATACTGATACAATTCGGCGTGTTTTGTGGCACAGCCATGAATATGTACTTTAGATCTCTTTCCAATAACCGATTGGACCTAATAGATGTCTCAGATATGCAATTTTGATAATAATATCACATACCAAACTCTCTATTTATGTAAGTGGTATCGTTTTAGCTTTATCCCTTTCATATGCATTTAAATAGACAACCCGATAGACTGTCAACCCTCTGACGGATATGGTCCAAAATTTGATATAGATCTACAATTCTACGATATAATTTAACCCTCTGACTGCCCCCTTTTTTTAAAATCACTATTCAGATGCAACGTTTGCAAACATGTTCAAATACCGTTGAACCAATCGAATTATTATTTACATGCAAAGCCTTATGAATATAATATGATTCAACTCTATAATAGTACAAGGTAAACACATCAGTTTGCGAAAATCGCAGGATGTAGCAGAAAGTAGACTTGCTTCCTACCCGCGGAAGACTTGCTTCCTACCAGCGGAAATCGCGGGATAAGTAGTCAGAGGGTTAATCGACTTATTCCGTTGAGTTTTTGTGTTCCCATGCAAATTAAAGAATATGAAGAGAAACTTCTTGTAGACAGATTTCATCCCAAACTGAACTGACTGATGAGCTAAACACTCAGGCATGCATTTATGCACTAGCATACACATAACATGCCTTTCATTCCAGGGCCAGATTTTCCATAGAGACAACCTAGCGCATGGCCTAGGGCGCAGCAAGTCAGAGAGGGCGTATATAGAGAAGTACTTACCGAATAAAAAAGTACTGAAAATTTCAAGCAATTTTCTGTGCCGTATAAAGCACTGCGTTTTAAATTTATATCCATATACATTAAATAATAGCTTGAAAAATGCATTTACTCTACTCATCTCTACAGTTAAAGTTAAACAAAGCTACTCATATCTACAGTCAAAGCTCAATTACAGGCAAAATGTATTTATCTGTTTCACTCTCACACACTTAGTGTAAACCACGTGTTAAATAACTTTTTGAGGGTGGGTGGGTGCGCAAAATTATGTACTTAAGCCTATGGCGTAAACACATGTCTATCCGCCCCTCTTTCATTCAAAATGGTGACTTTAGTGAAAGGACCCATTTTGGAAGTTCATTTACATAACGGTTCTAAAAGCCTTCTATACAGAGTGTGGATATTATAGTGATCTGATTAAACTTTCCCGCAAGTAATAATTCTCCATTGATGCCCTCTATTGAATTTCTTATAATCTGGTTTCTTGGCTCTCATATGCAAGTTGCGCAATGAAGTCCAAAATTAAATTGGCGAGGCGCAAGTGTTTATGTATATCATGAAAGCAGATCTAATTGCAGTGAATCTGAGTATTAGACAGCCTGGAGCCTATTTTTCTCGAAACGTGAAGAAAAAAACTTCTTCTGTGACAAGATCTTCCTTTTATGATTTTTTTTAATGCGTTCCCCTTCGACAGAAAAATTACATTGAATTTACGTCAATTAATAAAAAGTAAAATCAATTTTTGCGATGAATAAATTTGTTTTGTTGCATGAAAACTTCTTTAAAAGTATCCTAACAAATTTATAAGTCATTCGTTTGACCCTTTATTTTCCGAATTAACTTACCAGCAACTTTTCAATTTTATTTTGGCACCATTAGATACGTTTTAATACAGAATAACCCCAGGAAAGATGAAACAACTGTTTTAATTAAATAAAATAATTTAATTAATTTGATTAATAATTTTAAAAAATTAATTTTTGTCTTCATCTGCCATCTACTGCTATCTATCAGAACTACATTCCTCGGGTTCATGCGAATGCTGTCAAGAAAAACGGTTAAATCACGACGATATAAACGTGATTAAAGTAGTACTTTTAAGTACCGTTCGGGAAATAAAGGGTTAAAAAAAATTAAAGATCCGTAGCAGTTATTCTTGCACCACCAGTTGATTCATAAACATCTAACAACACATGTCTCTACTTCTGGATAAAAAAAAATGAAAGGCTCTTCTTCGATACAAAGATCGCTTTCTCATCAAAGGTTCTTCCTGAAGATAAACACAAGAACGTTTTGCGCTCTGAAAGATGAAGATTGTGCAGCCGACTTTCTTATACAAGTTCGACGTCTCGCCCCACCCAAATGGATCTCTCAGTTTACACTGTGACTAAAACTAACTCTACCAGAGAGTCAGTTCCCAACTGTAGATTTCGTTAATAAGACAGCGGAAACCGCAATCATGTTTACGGACACCTTCCACGCTGTTTTATTTCGGGACACAAAAGCCACATTATCTTATTCTAAAATTGCAGAAGGAGAAAGAAGAAGAAAGAGCTGTGTAGAAACAAAAATAATCAGAGAAAGACGTAAAGATGACTTTTAAGTCGAAAACGCTGGCGTCGTACATTCGTAGTGGGTGTGGCGATGAGTTTTGATTTCAATTTTCCGACGAAGCGGTGCCATTGTCATGATAGCTGATGGCTTTAGAATCGGATACGACAGAAAATTTAAAATTAAAATCAAATCATTAAATGCATTTTTTTTCTCTGAAAGCGATTCGTATGTTTATTAGAAATCCTATGAAAACTTCTTGAAAATCTCCAAAGAATATACAAACATATTGTTAAACTTATGTACGCAAAAATATAAAGTAAGTTGTTGATAAATTTGCAACTGTGTAGGCAGTGGTGTAGTCGCAAAATAAGCAGTGCTGGGAATGTTCTAAAAGCAGTGCGGGAACGCTCTAACCTGAGTGACAAAAATCGCGCTGTTTTACGAACGTTTTCACAACTTTTTCTTATTTATTTCTCATGAAAAAAAAGCAGTGCCGGAACGCCGAGACGTTCCGGTGCGTTCCGACTCCACTACATCTCTGTGTGTAGGGTAGATAGGTTTAAATTTTCAAATGGTGCGTTGCATATTTTGCAAAAGATTCAAGTAACCTGATTCTTAATTTCAAAACTTTCTGACAGCATATAATTAGTAATTAAATTTTAGTGAAATTGCAGCTTTTTAAAAACACGTGGGAAAAAAGTTAATCTTGAAACCGAATTTGAAATTAGTTATCTGCATTTAGAAATCTGTACAGGAGGCAGTTCTCTTTGTTGTATCTGTAGGATCGGCGTCTTCTCATATGCAAACGAAGATATAAAAAGTCCAGTACTATTTTGATTTAAAAACAGAATTTCATGAAGTTAGAGTGCCTGAATCTTACAAACATTATCCCCATTTCCACAATGGCAAGTGTCGAAACGTTCGAAAATTCTCATATGAAATTATTCCTTTGTTCGGAAGAACATAGCGGAAGAAAAAGTTGTTTACTCATATGTTATGACGACACGTCAACACAAAACCACTTCTACTTCAACTAAAGCGCTTCTGTTACTTAACGAGTTGCGGAAATCCTCACTTCTCATGAGCCGCAGTAGAACTGCTGAATTAGCAAAAATGGGCGGGAAATTCCCGTTTCGAAAGTATTGAAGCTCACCGAGTATTTGAAATTTCTTCTTTCTACGAATTCATTTCGCCGGTTGCGTTCGTCAAAAAATTGTCATCTCGGATCCATCTTAAATACTGTCTGAAGTTCTTAAATTAAGCTCCCATCTCTTTAAAGAATATGTGAATAAAGAATATATGCTTCAAATGAAAGCTTAATGTATTTAAACGTTTGCAACTTCTTTAAATGATCGCTACGCCTACAATCAACTTACATACATATTAAATTAATTAATTAATATAAAGCTTTTAGCCCAAGTATTAAAAAAATGAATAAAATGAAAAATAAAGCCAAGCTTATACCAATTTAAATGAATTGGAAAAAAAGATTTGTCCTTTCTTGTTTTTTTCTTCATGTGTTACTGTTCCTTAGAATGATTAAATTTAAATTTGAATTGCGAATACAGATGATGTAGATAAAATAATGTTAAGTGAATATTTTCTCACATTAACGAATTCTTTCCACGTAGATGTTACGGCCAAAAAAAAGTTTTTTAGACGAATGCTGAGGACATACATCTCTTATAAACTAGTCACAAATGTACTTGTGCAAGTACATATGAAAGTACAGAAAGTAAGAAAGTTCCAGAATTACTCTCATTCCCCTCGAGTAACTTTTGAAAGTCATCAGAGAATTTCCCGAGAAGTTGGAAAAATTGTAGCTCAGAAGAAATACAAAGCGTATTTCTTCGCTTTATTTTACACTTGAAAAATAAGGTTGTTTTCAGAAAAGTAAAAGTTATTTTTAAAGTCAACATAAACTTACAATTTATTTATTTCACCCTTGTCTAGATTCTAAATTGCATACTTAGTTTTTTCTGCTTTAGAAATATCTAAGAACAAATGCATGCCGTCGCTTAACAAGCAACACCACCTATCTCATTTTTTTGAAATTTCAGAGATGAAGAAAATACACAATTTTTTGCAACCAATAACACATATTTCTGAATGAATTTTTTAAAATCTTATATACATATAAGACCGCATACTCCTCCCATACGTGAAAAAAATCAGAAATATTCCTTATTGGTTGCGAAAAATTGAGTATTCTCCTCCTCTTTGAAATTTCAAAAAATTGAGATAGGTGTTGTTGCTTGTTAAGAGACGATATTTTAGTTAAGTAACTGCGGTTGGCAGCAATTTTAAACGCAATTTTTCTCCAGACACACGTAAAAAAATTACTGAGTTTCTTTTGAAATAACTTCAAAGAAATAACATTGCATAGGTAATTTGCTCATTTAGATGCTTCACAAATCGCTTTCCATTCCACCATTTACGATACCTGACGATTATTGAATCTGTGCTTTAGCAATGAGAAATAAAAAAATGTAAAAAAAAAAGTATTTTTATACGTTGCGAAACCTGTTAACGAGCTAAACCACAAAGTAAAACAACTCGCATACATAGACCAAAAAGTAAAGGCGAAAAATTCCGAAAGTTAAAAGTGGATGAAAATGGATCTATGAAGATTTGCCAAATTTCTAGCCGTTCCTAGTTGAAAATTAAAATTGAAATTTCTCTTAAAATCGTGGACGAAAGAAATTAAAATACTGCTATTTCAATCCCTTTTAAGCAGGCCATAATCTTTTGAGGTTATACCAGACTAGAGGAAGGATTCTTAAACTATGGGTCCCGACCCCTTTGAGAGATGCGAAAACATCCACAGTGCATTCTTTTTGCAGATTCTTCAACATTTTAAAGCAAAAATGGTTTAGAAAGTCATTTTGATTGGAAATATTTCACTAAAATTTTTCTTAATAATTATTTTTATCTGCTTTTAGCTAAGACTTCCTGTTATTATTTATTCTCTACAGTGGAGAGAAAAGTTTGAGAATATCTACTGTAGAGTGTGGTCTGTTTAGCACAGTTGTATCATGACGAATGCGATGACACTTTTATGATACACTTTACGAAATGACGGTGTAGTACAGACTGTACAATGAGATAGATATTGATTTCCTTTTCATATCAATAACCTCTGTCACCGCAAGCGATGTCACTTTCTCAATATAACACATCGTCAGTTAAGTAAAATTTAACAAAGTGATGAGATAACCATAAGTGATACAACAGTACCTCTCGACAATTTCAAAGCAAAAAAAAAAAAAATGAGCTTGTTAGACCATCATTATCATTTGATTAATGTAGTTTTTTGTCTTTTACTGACTCAACACAAATGCTCCACGGTGTTGATTTATTATTTTCGGAAATATTATCTTTTTCCTGTTCATATGTGCCTTTTCCAGGTAAGAAACTAACTTTTACAGGGAAACTCAGGAGAAAATATTTTGTTTCCGTCATCCAATCATACATTTTTCGATTTAATTTTAGCATTTTAGATGACAAATTTGTTTCTCACTGTTCACTTATTTGTTTGTCACTCATGATGGGACCGATATTTCGCATCTGAATTCTCCAATTCCTTATTATTAGATTTATAAGCAATAACGTAGCTTACTATATTGCGTAAAACACAATATTAAATTTAACTACGTTTACTCCTAGATTTACTATCCAGGGGGAGGGCACCTTGAGAACGGGGATGAGAAATTGCCTGATTCAGTATGCAAGTTTTTACTTCCACTGGAGAAACAGAAATGTTGGTGATGCTGGGTAACGGTCCTATCACAGGTTCATTTCATTTGAGGCTGCATCTTTTTAGCTTTGTTTGCACGCTTGAGAATATCATATTTTATTCTACAATGTTGGAGGAAATTCCTTATCTATATTATTATTTATTAAAATTCATCTGTGTTTGATATTATAATTTTATCAAGGGCATTTTTTTCTGAAATAAAGCCCAGTGTTGTCAGTTGGTATCAAACGGCGCTTTAGCCATAAACCATACTTAAAACAAAATAGGAGTTTTTAAAAGTATTTTTCACATGTTTTATTCAAAAAATGAAAGTAAAAAAAAAACATTTTAAAATTAATGTTTTAAAAATCGGGCTCTTAAAGGTTAACCTCCTAATTAGACGACGCATAGTACTATTTGGGGGATTTTTGTTATTTCAATCCTTGTAAAAATGAAAAGGACACCTGAAATTCTTAAGTGTGTCCAAGGGATTTTCCTTTTTTTAAACAGATTGCTACTTTGACTCAATTAGAGATTTAAATATCAAAAATTCTTTAATTCGATGTACGAGCCAGACATGCCGTTGTATGTGAAGAAGTTAAATTGGAATTTAGTTGCCATGCAGATGAAAAATGCTAGACAAATCTAGAGCAAAATAAATTAAAAATTAATCATGTTTAAAAAATATTTCAGCTAATTCTTTACTGAAAAACGGTTGTTTTCCAATATTTAAGCTCTTCTCTGTTAAACATTTGGTAATTCAGAAAAATAAAGCCCTTATAAAGCAATCAAATTTATCTGTCGGAGAATGTAGGGCAGTTAAGACTGATTAGCTGCGAAAATTATCAGCAGATTAGATTCTATCAAGTTTTATGACCAGAAAAAAAAGGCCCCGTTTTCCCAACCACCGATTTCTCTGCATCTGTGCATTTGACGAAAATATGAATCTAATCACTCATTCTCGCCTCATCAAATCTTAATGTGATTCACGACCCGTTTCTTGATAAGGGAAGCAGACCCCTCGGTCGTGATCCCAAACAGAATCCAAACCACTGCAGCGCTCAAAACAAAAGAGGAAAAAACATATCACCTAACACGTGCCTTTTGTTCTTCCAGGGTCCATAAACCTCGAACCGATACAATCTGGAAGGGGCGCAGCTGATTTCTGTGAGTAAACATAGTAAAATGATCTGATCCCCGTAAGATATACCTCGGGGGGTCACCCCCACAGCGCTTTTTTAAGAGGGAAGGGGGCAAGTCGAAGAAGCCCACACTAAACCAGATGCTTTTGTCTCTCACGAATGCTGCGATATGAATTTTAGCAGAGAGGGAATGTCTGAAGATGATCTGATGGGCAAATGCTTCGTGATGGTTTATACCGCTCTCCCCCGTGCCGTGAAAGTGTTTTCAACATCTGCTGTCCCCTGTCCATTTCCGTTTTGCTATACTCACGTGGCAGGGTATCTTTTTTTCCCTTTTGTTTTACTCATGCATCGGAGTGATAGCCGGAAGTAATCACTGTCAATTCAAACCATGAAGTTTCAGTTTCTCCCTTCTCGTAAATGAAGTGTACTCACTGAAAGCGTATTCTAACAGTCAAAATTTCGACTTCGAGAAATTTCAAAAACTTTTGCGTTTTAGAGTCCCTAAAAAAGCTAAAATGTGTGTGTGTGTGTGTCTATTTATCCTTGCATACCGTAGTTAGCGTAGTTAACTCCGTGCTATGATAACTCAACATATGGGTGAAATTTTACCTTAGATTCATATCCCCAAATTGTAGATCTATATCAAACTTTGTGCCAAATCTTCCAGTAGGAAGAGACACTTTTCCAAAATTCATAGGGAAAAGTTGGGTAAAACCGGCTATCTAAAACTCGAAGGTCTGTTGTAGCTAAACTATTCAACATAGAACTTGTCAAATTTTACTAAAATATTCATTGTTTAACGGAGTACATTATATCATTCCAGAAAAGTCGTAGTTCTATTATTTTTTATCAATGATTTTTTTATATAAAAAAAAAGTCAAACCACACGGTTTTACCCCACTAGTGAGGTAAAACCGGTACAAATGCTAACGTTATGGAAATTAGGAAAACTATATTTTCAGTGGAAAAGTAGTAGACATTTTTATTTTATATGACAATGCAAGAATATTAATTACAAAATTCACATGTAAAGCAGTTGTCTTCTTCCTCCGCGCCACTGCACTTTGCGTGGGCCCAGCTAAAACAGTTTCAACATTGGACCCATCCTTTGCATTTATTTTCCACCCTTTGCAGAAAATACATAATTAAAATATAAACAATCAATGTTGTGTTTTTATCGTCTTCAGCGGAAGAATCATCAGTACTGTCTGGCCTGGTCTTGCGCCACTTGGAGTACCCGGTTTCACCCCGAGTGCAGAAGTTATGAAAAACGAAATAGAACCACGCAATTATTGGACTAAATCTTTATTGTTTGATATGGTGCAAATTGTTAGTAAACATATAATAAGCTGGCCTAAATATAGTTTTTATAACTGTAATGATTATTAATTAAGGATAGTTTAAAAATAAGTGAACGTTAGAGAGTTGACATCTTAAAACAAATAAACCTTCACAGATGCAGTGAATTCAACAGCAAAAACACGGCCATTATGACCTTTCTTTCTTCTTCACTAGAGGAGTATAATTCGTAATTTGTCCACTAGAAAGAACTAATAGCGCCAGAATCAAGGTACCGGGTTTTACCTCAATAAAATCCCCTACTCAATTTCCTTCCATATACCAAGAAGCTACACACAAAAAAAGCGCCATATTTATGAATGCATTATTAAGAGGCGCGTTGCTGTTGGAATTGATTGAAATTATTCTAAATTTATTTGAGTGTAAGTTATCGTGGTTAATATTGAGAATAAATTTTTAAAAAGTATGGATATCAGAGAAACAATATTATGGCCATGAAATCGTCACCATTGAATAAATACTTTTTTAATTATAAAATAAAGAAATTCGTTTTACTCGGATGATATGTCTCAAAGTTATACATGGGAAACATCAAACTTACGAAGTTAGTGACCATCAGTGAAAATCTGTCAGGGTAAACGATAGTTTTGTATACTTTCAGAGTATTTTTATTGATACCGACAGAGAAAATTTGGTTGAAGTTGCAAACCATACAAAGCTATCATTTTGTCAATCTGTAAGGGTCTGATCATCAATCTGTAAGGGATGTACTTTAATGGAAGTACAATAAAGCACCGTTTCTAAGTTTCTCACTTATATGTCGTTTACATTTATACGTCGTTTTATCAAAGTCTCGATTCATTCCTATCCATTGTAGTGATGAAGTATTTCGTTTACACGACGGAAAGCTTTGGCTAAACGTCCCCCCCTTCTAGTATGTGAATTGTGATGCCGATATCATAACTAGGAAATTTCACAGCTGATGAATTTATCGAATATAAATTTTGAAATGACAAATTTTTGAGAAGTATGCGAAGTATATATAAAGTTTAGGGGAGGCCGTTCCCCCTGGTTTTTAGATTAGAATTCAAAAATGAAATCATGATCACAAAATAACGTCAGGCGCAGACAATGTAAGCCATAATGACTGTGACTTAAATGTACACTAATTTTCTATTAGAATATTCTGTATAAGTATTTCAACTTCATTAACCAGAAAAGCATTGCCAGAAGCAATGTGTATAGTATTCACCAGAAATTCAGTAATTGTTTATAAATGTTTGTCGAATATAGTTTTGCTATGCAAAGAATTACTTAAAATTCAATTATTATTTATATTTTTATCATATTTTATATTATTTCCAAGCAAAGGAGTAATTAAATTACCATTTCAGAAGCACTAACCATCACGAATTCCATTTGCTTTGAAGTCAAATGGGTGTACTATATTATTAAAGTTATCTTAAGAAAATATAGAATTTCAAAACAAATGTTTCTCCTGTAATATCTTCTAAATGCTCAACATTTTTAATTCATATACATGCAAGTCAATTCTTTCCTGCGTTTTGCTCGGTTTAAAAACCTATACATATCTGTTTCTTACCTTTAAGCAAAACTACTTAAAAGCGGAAATGGATGATTTTAAAGCTTTGTCTTCAAAATATAATTGGTTTGAAATCAAATGAGATTCCTTTTCGCTAATTTTTTAAATATTTCATAAAATTACACCTTAGAGCATCAAACTTAAAAATGATGTCCGTATTCCTCCTGTTTTCATCACCACTGGCTTCATTTTTGAATGCTTCTTTTTATAAATAAAAATTATCACGCAGATAAGTTACGTAAAAATTTAAAAATTCGTCTATAATACAATGATCTTAGTTGCTACTGAAACTTCGGCAAGAATCCATAACTGGAAAGCCGTTGAGAGCAAATTTATAATAGAGAATTTTTTCATAGAATCGCTTATCTATCCATTTCCATTTTCTCTCATGCTAGGGGACATTGTTAAGGCTCTTTTATAACTTATCTTCTTAATTTTTTCTCGCAAAGAGTCATGAAAAACTTCTCAGCCTCGTTAGAAATCCGTCTATGTCACGCAGAAATGGCAACGTGATTGTTTGCTTATTTTGAATGATGAGTCATTATCCAAGGTTGATTCATTTTGTCACACGGTATAACAAAAGCAAAATTTAGTTGCAGATTACCCACGATATGCTTTGTGTCCTTTCACGTTTTCGCCTTCACTTAACTCGGTTTCTGATAGTAAACGAAGTCTGACGAGCAGCAACAATCCAGTCGAAGAGAAACAATTGCCCATATTTCTTAAATGTGTGCAAATTACTTTCATCACAGCACCTGCGGAACTTCGTGAGAAAATTTTAATAAAACTGGGCATTTGGGTCAGTTTCTCCCATGGAAAAAAGCGCGGTTGCTCTAAGATCGTATCGTTTTTCTACCATCTTAAACGGTTTACTGATACATTTTCCTTTTAGTTGCTTGTAAACGTTTATTCAAGTCAAGAACAATGATGGTCTCTCAGAAGTAAATAAAATGCCCCCTCCTCTTGCAAGCAGATGTGGGTCAATTTGATGGAAAGTAGACCTGAATTACGTATTTGCGTGAATTACTTCAAAAATGAAAGTAAATTGAAACTCTAAGGTCATAGTGTTCGTTACACAATGTTTCGTAATGGAAGCATTTTGTTGTCTGTACGAAGAATGGAGTATTCTCTCTAGATACCGTGCTCTTAAAGATGGAAGATATACTTGTAACGTTGTTTGAAAACTATGCTTAAGGTCATCTGCGTTCGGTCTTTTAAATTTAACTAAACATGTCCGTTTTATTTGCATTAAATTCCATTGGTGATAATTTAAAATTTATCTATGAAAGTCTTATCGAAAATTTTCTATGTTTCGTGACTTACAGGAAAAATACAATTTAATAAAGCAAAAAGCTGACTGACAAAGACAAATTTATATACAAAATGAGACAAATAAGAAAGGTATATTTGCACAATTACTACAGGTCATCTGCGTTTGGTCTTTTAAATTTAACTAAACATGTTCGTTTTATTTGCATTAAATTCCGTTGGTGATAATTTAAAATTTATCTATGAAAGTCTTATCGAAAATTTTCTATGTTTCGTGACTTACAGGAAAAATACAATTTAATAAAGCAAAAAGCTGACTGACAAAGACAAATTTATATACAAAATGAGACAAATAAGAAAGGTATATTTGCACAATTACTACAGGTCATCTGCGTTTGGTCTTTTAAATTTAACTAAACATGTTCGTTTTATTTGCATTAAATTCCATTGGTGATAATTTAAAATTTATCTATGAAAGTCTTATCTAAAATTTTCTATGTTTCGTGACTTACAGAAAAAATACAATTTCCTAATAAAGCAAAAAGCTGACTGACAAAGACAAATTTATATTCAAAATGAGACAAATAAGAAAGGTGTATTTGCACACATACTACCTATATAAAAGTCCAATGTAAATAAACAAGTAATTCCCATATAAAGAGATTCACATCCCAATTAATGCCAGATATTGTTAGAAAGATTCAAAATTGCCTTTAATACGCAACAACTCGCAAATAAATTGAATTAAGAAATTTCAACAACTTCTTTTTAACCTTGGTATAGCGAATTTATGAAATTATGTACATTCACAAGTAACTGGCGTCTTTGAGAAATTTTGCTATGGTTCGAAATAACGCCAAGAAGATGCAGCTTTAGTTACTATGTATTATAACTTATAAAGTTATGAAGCCAGGTTTGGTGAGAAATTGCAAACTTTTCTAAGTTGATCGGTAAATGCTCATCAACTTTAACAGAGGCTTTAAGCCTTTACACTTTAACATATCAGTTAAGGTTGTTTTCAAACGAGTCTGAAAAGCAGTTCACAGCAGAAGTAAAATATTTAAAATAAATAAAAAGCAGGTAATAATACTGATAAATTTTAGATAGTCTATATTACGGCCCAAACTATCAGAAATTTTGAAGTAGAATATGGCATATAATATTCTACACTTCAATGATTATAGTGGATCCAACAAATCCAAACTTTAAGATTAAAATCCTAATTTTGACCTAGCCTTCCCTTCTATTCAATTCTTAATTCCTTTTTTTAATTTAAACATAATGATATACGATTTTATGATAATTTTTTTTATTTATTTGATATTTCGAGCTTGGATATAATCTGGAAACTTAATTATCCATATTTCTGATCCCGTTTATAAAAAGTAATTAATGGCATTAGAAATATGTTTAAAACAAATGCAGTAAAGCACCGTTTATAGGTAGGGGGCCCGAATATCGCCTACGTTCCTAATATCACCCATAACGGTTCCTTCTTAATTTTTAGTGATATATAGTGGCCACTACCGGAGATACAAAGCTTCTCCCTTCAGTAGTTGTATGAGGAAGCCATTTGAGCCTGTGTTGATTTTTTAATTTTCTGGGAATTTTTGTTGATTTTCGTGTAAAGGGAGTTAATAATCACGTTTCATTAATACTAATATATCTGTCTCTCGGTAATGCTCTGACGTCACCAATAATAAAACTCGCGCCATAACACTGTGAGACATTAAACAGCATTATTTAATTGTTAAAGAACCTAAATTTCAGTAATTTTAAATTTAAAAGAGTAATTGTCGTTCTAATTTCAAATTTAATAGCTCTAAAATAGTGAAATAAAATTTTCTATCGATTGATATAAAATTTATCTCGCTATTATCAATAGTTCCAGAGAAATTTTAAATTATATTAATCATATATTTCAAATTAATTTCCATTTTTTAATAGAAAGTAGTAAATCACGTCAGTGGTATATCATGCGCGTGATATAGTTTGGACGCCACGATGCATCTGATTATTTATTGCAATCGTGATGATATAATTTGATAATATTTTTGGCAACGTTTGACAAGCAGTGAAGTGCTTCGTTTTGATTAGAATTTCGAAAACGAATTCCTTTGAATTTTAACTTTTGAGTTACGTTTGACAAACTCAGTTTGAGAATTTCATGGTTATTGAGTTAAAATAAAATTGTTAAACAACGAAAAATGCTTCACACGGCATGTTGTTTACCAAGAGGATTTTGAATAAAGAAATATGTAAATAAAGAAATATTTCCTGTCATAAAATATATGTTGATTTTATTTGTTTAAAATTAATGTTAAACATTTCTCTTGCATATACAGTGTTCCTACTTATATCCGTTACACCCCCCTCAACTTCTAAACGGTGACAGCTTAGGCCATAAAGTTAGCGTCTAGGTATAGTAAAAAGGCTATGCGCTACTCGATGAGACAACTAACAACGCCATCTATCAGGAAATTTTGGTATTAGCGGTCCTATCTCGAAAACAGTACAAGATACGGGGGAAAGGTCAATCACAAAATTGTAGAGCGTCTTCGATTTAGTACAAAAAGATACCTTGTACACATTAATACGATGAAATGAACGTTTAAAGTGCACATTTGTTTGTTCTCGATTTCCGACACTGTGACGTCTCTAAACGGGTTAAAACGAGATAAAAACAATTAGTTATCACAAGATACCTTTATTTTCGGTGTTGAAAGTGCTTTCCGTCATCTGCATATTTCAGCCCTTGTTTAAATTTCACTTTACACACGTTTTAGCATATAGTTGGTGCGCAAACGCAAGCAACAGTAGTACGTACTGCAATGTTGGCGGAAAGGTACATACACCTGCTGTTTGATTTATTTCCACAAGAAAAAGTATAATGGGGTCATTTTTTGCCCGAAAAATAACATTTTCTCCTTTTATTCGTGTCATATGACGTCAAAATTTCCGAAAATGCAAGCAAACAAATGCGCATTTTACACGTTTTGTTCTTAGCACTAAAGGTGTCTTTTCGTACTAAATCGGAGACGCTCTACAATTTTGTAATTGAACTTTTGCCTATATCTTGTACTGTTTTCGAGATAGGACTGCTAATTCCAAAATTTGCCGATAAATGTCGTTGTAAGTTGTATCATCGAGTAGCGCATAGCCTTTTTACTATACCTAGACACCAACTTTATGGCCTAAGCTGTCACCGCTTAGACGTTAAGGGGGGGGGGTGACTGATATAAGTGGGAATCCTGTATATCTATTTAAACACGACAAATTTGACGGGAAATCTCTCGAATGAAGAGGCAATTAGCACCCGTCATACCATGACGGGCGATTTTCTAGTTTTAATATAATCAGTAAAGTTCGATTGATAATGTTAAATCATTTCAGGCAGTGATAGTGACTATAATTTGCTACATTTTGGTGTGTGTGTGTGTGTTTTTTCCTTGGCTTGCGATCCGATTCCGAAGGGGGGTGCAGCCAACTTTTAGTGCTAAGTTATTCCTAATATCGCCCACTTTATTGTTTTCCTATTATCGCCCATTTGGGTATTACCATTATCGCCCTAGTCCTTTCAGGGGAACTATATTAAAAGAAAAATTACCTTTAAAAAATACATGGTTGATCACCTATCACCTGACAACGCTCCTAAATTCTTTTTTATTTTAATGTTTTATTTAGGGGAAAAATACATTAACTACATTGCTAAAAGCTCAAAAAAGCTGTCTTGCATTACTTTAAATTTTGTTCTGCCTTAATTTTCATGTTTAATAAAGAAAGTAAGATCATAGCATAAGTTACACTTTATTTCAATCAATTTTAGACATAAGCGATATTGGGAACTTATAGTATAGAAATTAGGAACGCTTTTTTTGAAGGAAAAATTCTGCAGTCGCAAAAAAGTTTTGGTGTGTGTGTTTAACTTATGTGTTAGAGTTGAAATTGAGTTTATATTTTATAACAGTCCAGACAATAGATTGGAATTATTAAATATTATTTTTTGATAAATTTGTACATGAATTAGCCCTCTGATTAAAATAATGGTTTAAGTGAGAGATATTCGGGCACCCTACCTTACGTCTTTCAAGAGACTGGCGTAAAACGACGTATAAATTAAAATTCGTATATTCGAAATTTTAATGAACAACTTTGATTTTTGCAAATTTAATGCTAGTAATGCAGATTCATTTAAAAGTAATAATTTTAAAGTTTTTTAAGAAAGTACTAGTATAACACTACTTAGTATGGAAACCAAAAATTAAATTTTAAAATTAAAGATTTATTGCAAAAGTGGGAAAAATCATACCTTTATTGCATATCTTAAGTACAAATTATACATATTTTATACGATTTATGTGCACGCAGGTAGACGATTAATTAAAAAATCTTTACCCGTCGTCTGACGTGCTGATTGTTTAGTGAATATTAAGTATAGCATTTTGAATCGAATTGAGTTCATTGAATGTTTTTTCACTATTCTTTTGACAAAAGAAATAAGTTGAAGTTTTCCAATGGAGTCCATTGCGTCTTTATTGGAAGGTGGAATAACTTCCTCGTCGCATAAGTTAGTACCAGAAAAGTTGATTACTATTAATTCATCAATTGCGAATAATTTCGAAGACATGATATCTTTATCATAGTCCACATACTAAGAAAAGAGGAAATTTTCGCATTATAGAATGGGGGAAAACGATATATAACCGAAGATTTGCTTCGTATAAACGAAGTACTTTACTATTAGTATTCGTGTATATATGTTGACTAGATGTTGAAAAATAGATGTTGTGAATGTGAAATTTTGCGAACTTTTATGTAAAACCCGTCGGAGATATGTAGATTTAGATTATATTGACTAAATATAGTAGAGTCCAGCTAATCCGAACCCCGTTTTGCCTGGACATCCGGTTAATCCGGACGGGATTTAAACAAAATCAGGATGTACTAATTTTAGTGAGAGATCAGTACGGAAATAATAATGCGCGTATCCTGCTACTAAGCTGTGTTAATTAAGCTGTAGGAAAAGTTGCATATAATTATGAAAAACAACTTTGATTTTTATAGTTTTATCCATCTAAAACATGTATTACGTGCATTTTAAAACAAATTACGTTTGATTCGAATTTTCGGTAACCCGGTCTAGTCCGGATTACCGGGACTCTACTAAACACTCTTTTGGAGTGTTAAGAGAACCAAAAGTTGTTAACGCAAAGGGGAAAATAGCATGACTGAGTAGAAGGGATGTTGAGGAGGGGAACGGATGTGAGGGAAGCACGACTGTTAATCAAATAGGTTTGTCAATCACCCATCACCACTACGTTCAACACATACAATAGTACCCTTGTATAATTATTATATAGGGATGAAGTTTGTTGCTTCAGCACTTTTAATGATTTTACCATTACAATAAGAAATTTTAGCAATATTCACTTTTTCATCCCTATATATTCTAAACTGTTGTTATTGCATACAAAAGGTAAAAATATTTTTGTAGGAAATTTAATGTAGTTTAATTTTGTGGTTAAGTATTTTTTGCTAGACCCCATAGTTTTCGAGATATTCTGAAAATCTCCCCTGTACTCCCCGCGCAACTCCCACTGGCGGGGACTTTTAATATGTCGTTAAGGGCACTAGCCCCAACAACTGTTCCAAATTTCAAAACTACGCCATTTTTTTTCTATTTTTCCTTCGTTGATTAGACTAGACGGCTAGATTCGTGGCCAGGTGGCTCAAACTACGGAGAGAAAAATATAAGAGTTGTTTTGCTGCTGGCCGAGGATGTCAGATAACACGGAAATGGACGACGAAAGTCAAAGAAAGACGCTGCTGCGAAAAACTGTTTAATTAAGTTCAAAGTGTTATAAGTACTTAGACATGAAAATATTTTTTATCCCGAGCAACTAGTATACCAGCTAGTATCTGATATAAACACGAGACCGCATGTTCCTACCAGATGTAAAAACAATTAAATAATTCGACGAAATGTAGAGATTCATTGAAATCTCAAGGTCAAATTTTTGTGACGGTTACAATATTTTCTTTTTATATACTTGGTATAAGAGTAAGTACTAAAGAATGTAACAACACGTAACAACAACAAAAAACTACGTTATACAGTTAAAAGTTAGATAGCACGCACAATTGTGTTTTCATGTTACTGTGACGTCACGCTGACGTGTTCCATTCATTATTATATATTTTTGTTTATATTTTTAATGTTATTAAAAATGCACGAAAAAATAAATATCGAAAAATGGGTTCTTTTTATTATTAGATATCCTTTAAAATAGCAATTAAAAACGAATATCTAGATGTAATATTTTATTTATTTTTAATAGAATATTTTAACTAATATAAACTGTAAATAACTGGCCAAAAGAAATATAAATTTAAACTAACAGGTCAGGAAAAGTTAAATGTAAATAAAGTATGTTAAAATAATCATAAGAAAGAAATGTCGGATTTTTTTTTTAGTTTATAGGGAATCAAAGAAGAAAATTTATCATACCGTATTAGGAATATACCTTAAAATGCATTCAATACTGAAACAGTTTATTAAATACTAAAAAATAATAAACATTCAAATCAAAACTTATTAAAATTTAATTCAATTGAAACATTTCAGCAAATTTTTAAAATCTTACTAACCCGAATTTCGAAATAACTACAGAAAATATCATATTTAAGATTACCTTATTTCTTGAACTTGAATTAGAGGAGTTATGGGATTTGAAGCAACAAAGGCTGTAATCTCCAACCTTAATTCCATTTCTTCTACTTTTTATGGATCAGATATTCCACTTTAACTTTCCGAATATTATTTTGGTAAATGTATCCATATAACTAAGCAAAATTTTATAAGAAAAGTATCTTCTTTTTTTCAACAATATGAGCAAGAAGCAGAACTCGCTTAACGTTTCGAACAAAATTTCGTTAACTTTCAAAGATGCCATTTGCAATTTGCATAGAAGAAGAAAACACAAAAGGCACAATAATGCCAGCCAGATATTTAAAAAAATTAATAAATAAACGACCCAATTTTAGATAGGAAAAGCAAAAATAATATTATTAATTTCATGTTTTAATAGCATGAAAACGATTATTCGTATGAATAAATACGCATTGAAAAAATTGATACATCAAACATTTAGAAAACGATATTTTTTAAAGGCACTTTTGTTATAAATATTACCATCACTTTTGAAGAAGGCGAAATGAATCACGAGAATATAGTTTTGAAAGTAAATTTGTAGTTAAAAGAATATTTAAAAAATGACGTTAATAAATTCAAATTTGAAAAGAAGGTAAGTCATTTTTAATCTTGTACGTCATTATTCCTACTTTAAAACCATTAATTTATTTTAAACACATATTACCTATATAAACTATCTACGCTTATGAAAAACAGTATGTAATGTTTTAAACTGGTTTCTGAAATAGAAGTGACAGTTTAACAAGAAAACTTAAAAATCATTTTATTAATGATGAATAATTTACGTAATGAATAATGATGCAAATTATAATTTTTCATCGTATTTTGTAGGATATCTGTGCTTGATATAAATTATAAGAAATTAATCACTGATAGTAATTCAAGATTACAAGCTTATTGACATGTTTTTTTTTTATTAAAACTGTTAAATGTATAATGCTTGTCAGAAATATGATAAGATTTCTTAATTTGAGAAAAAATTATTTTTAATAAGCTACTACGGTTTTGTAGACTTTAAATTTTATTATTGACTGAAATTATTTGAAATAATTATTATTTATATAAGATATAAATAATATTTATATAGTACTATTTATATTATAATAAATACATATTATTTAAAATAATTTCAGAATAATTCTATAAATTCACAGCATTTTCCCATTGAATTAGAGGCACAATTTTTTAAATTTTAAATTAAAAAAGTTGGGAAAATTTTTCATTCTTTAAATTTAATTGAAAAAATAAATAACTTCCTAAAATTTTTCATAGTTAATTATTTCGAATATTTCAAAAAGAATCTGGAACAATTTCATATTCTTACAGTACAGTTAAGTCCTATGAAAAATATACGAATATACTTAGCTAATCCTTTATTGATCAGTTTTCTATAAATCTGATTTTGAAAAAAATCAATTACTCATATTAAAATATTTATTCATGTAAATTTATAGGTTTACTAATTTACAAATTTAATATAATTTTGTTATAAAAATCGTCCGGTGGGAGTACGTGGATGCAGTCCAACAGACAGGATAAAAAAATAATTCTTTATTTCACGAAGACTCCAGCAAAACACTAAGCACATTTAACGAAACTGAACAGCACTTGTATCAATTAACAACACAAGTCGATAGCTGATCACTAATAAATATCGGCACTTTCAATAGCGCTCAGCTATGCACTGCGGCTCCAAAGATGAATGATTCACTCGATGAGCTCTCTGTATTTATACAGTTTCTGACAGGATGTGACGTCACATACACTTCTCTCGAAAGTTCTTGATATTTCCGTTCCTAGTAAAGATAGAGGCACATGTCTTGTATTTTCTAGAAGCTTCGTTTTGCCACCAAAGTCGCCAAAATGGTCGTCAAGGTCGGAGTTCATTGACTTGGATTCCAGTAAAACTCTCTTTCCTGCCATAAGATTAGCATGTCAAGAAAACAACTTTACAGCTTCGTAACAATATTACTAAATTTATAAGTTTTAAAATAAAAAAATATTCATCTTGGGCAAAAATTTTATTGGATTCTAAAGTGTTTTGCAACCTAACAGTGTTTCTGGATGACTTGACTTACTGATAATACGACTTTAGAAATACATATTAGCATATAAAAAATTAGTGAACTGGTTTTAATGTAGTGTGACTTTATACGATGTAGTGAATATTTGATATTAAATGCAAATTGTTGATTGCATAAGGCATTTTTTACATTCTGAAGTTTTTCAAACTATTTGCTGGTATTTAGTTGCTTTATGAACGAATCAGATTTCATTTTGATTTGATTGGTTAAATTAACGTCCCATTTTAAAACTACATAAGATCTTGTAACTTTGAACCGTGGTCAAATGATGAGTACTACATTTGACCATGGTTGAAGCTGAAGGAATTGTATGGTTGAGCCGGTAGCCCGCTCTCCAAACTTCAATGAGCTTAATAACCTCATAAGAATTTACTCCATTCATTAGGCATATTATTGAATTTAAACTTGGCAGTTGCTTTCTTAGGACCAATGCAATTCATTCCAAGTGGTGAATGCGAATAAAAATCTCATATTAATTACGCAAAATTAATCTATATAAATAACTGAAATGCCAATTTTTTTGCGCAGTATAAATTTCCAAACTACTGAATAGATTTTGTGCAAATTTTACTCACAAATACCATGAAGCATAAGGAAGGTTTTAGTGAAGTGTTTCGTCACACTTATTTAAATAAATAATTTTGCATTAATTAAAAACAATGCTTCCATTGCTCATGTGCAGTTTTACATCAAGAAAAAAACACGGCGATTCCCAAGATTTGTTTAGTAAATTAAATATAAAATAGTCAAAACATGAGGAAGAGATATATTTAAAATAAGATATCTTTTTTACCTTACAGATATTAAAAAATATATCATTAAGTCGAAAATTGTTTTGAGGTTTCTTGTTACTTAAAAATTGATTCCAAACTAGATTGCTGGCTAATGGTCAATGGAAATTTTAATTTACTGTAGAAAATAGTTGCCTTCGTATTCCGTATTCATATTCCATGCTGTAAACACGTATTTAAGTTGCCACTCACAATATTTAATTACATTTTATATCATTTTAAAAAAACTATTAATAATTTATGAAAAAATTAGCTTTCTTCGATTTTTAAAAATCGTTTGCGACAGTCTGCAAATTTTTGAGAAGTTGCCAGATTTTAAAATTCCTTGTTGCATCGGATTTTCTTCTTTTAATTAAAAATAAAGAGGCAAACAATAGAAAGATTCAGTGTTAGAATTCCATCGAGTGCTACTCTATATACAGTGGCTCCCAAAAGTGTTCGTACATTTACGATTTTCAATGAAATAGGCTCTATCCATTAATAAAAATTAATATTTCAGAATAGGCATGTAATAATAAGATTTATAATCTATTCTTAATAAAACTACATGAAATATTTTTAAAACATAGTAAAACTTTATTTTTAAGAAATCAATAATCAAAAAGTAACAAAAACTTTTATCACAAAAGTCTTCGTACACTGAAATATTTTCGTATATAAATTCATAATTTAAATTATCGTCTGTCGTTTTATTTTTATTTTTGCATTGTGGTGGCATTTAAAAAATCGTTTGCCTCTAATTTTTGCTTTCTAACACCGTAATATTCTATTTATCATTTAAAAATGGCTCGTAGTCGTAAAGAAGCAACAATCAGCATTCGGAAATTGATTATTTTTCATCATAGTAGTGGTAAATCAGTTCGGAATATCGCTAAATTAGTTAATTTATCCCATTCTACAGTGCAGCATGTGATAAAACGGTTTAAAGAAGAAAATCGGATCGAAAACAAGGTAAGAGAATGTCAACTGGTAAAGTAAACAAAACGTGACCAGAGATTTATAATTAGAAAATTTGTGAAAAATGCACGTTTGAGTGCTTTAAAAGTGTGTGCAGAATTTAATGGAAAATTTTCTACTTCAATTTCATCTGAAACTGTTCGACGAGTTCTCAGAGCAGCTGGATTAAATGGGCGTTCTGCCCGTAGAAAATTTTTTGTTAGTATGAAAAACAGAAATGTTAGGTTTTCCACCGCAAAATCAATGTTAAATAAACCCGAAACGTTTTGGAATAATGTCTTATTTGAAGATAAAAGCAAATTTAACATTTTTGGTTCCGATGGACGTATAATGGTTTGGAGACGAAAAAATGAGGAACTTAGTTGGAACAGTTAAGTATGGCGGTGAAGGTGTCCTTGTGTGGGGGTGCATGTCAGCATTAGGACTAGGTAATTTGTTATTTATTGATGGCATAATGAATTATGCTCTTTATTTAAACATTTTAAGAGACAATTTAAAATTATCAGCCCAAAATTTTGGTATAATTGGCGATAATATTATTGGTAATTTTGTGGAAACAACTTTGTTTTCTATCAAGATAAGGATCCAAAGCACACTGCTCTTAACGTTCGCCTCTGGTGTCTCTATAATTGTCCACAAAATTTGAAAACACCACCTCAATCGCCAGATTTAAACCCAATAGAACATATTTGGAGAGAATTGGAGGTTAGAATACGGAAACAAGACATTAAAACGAAAAGCGAACTAAAAACAGTAATGATGGAAGAATGGATGAACATTGATGCAGAAATTCCAAAAAAAAAGAAAAAAACTAGTGAAATCTATTCCCAAACGTTTAAAAGCTGTTGTGGATGCTAAAGGATATAGTATTAAATTTTAATTTAATAAAAAATTAAAATATTTACTAATATGTAGAGATTTTTTTAAAGTGTACGAAGACTTTTGTGAGATAAAGTTTGTTACTTTTTGATTATTGATTTCTTAAAAATAAAGTTTTACTATGTTTTAAAAATATTTCATGTAGTTTTGTTAAGAATAGATTATAGATCTTATTATTAAATGCCTATTCTGAAATATTAATTTTAATTAATGGATACAGCCCTATTTCATTGAAAATCGTAAGTGTACGAACACTTTTGGGAGCCACTGTAAATAAAACTGACACGCCACAATGTTTATTTAAATTTTATATGATTCTTTAAAAATCATTAATAACTTATGGAGAAAATTAGCCTTCGGTGGTTTTGAAAAATGGTTTATTTCAAGTGATATTTTCATTTTAATTTAAAAAGATTTCAGATAATAAAAGGATTATGTGTATTAATATTTTCTATAAAGGTATTTTTACATTAAAAGGATTAGACATGAAAATATTTTTATCCCGATCAACGTCAGGTATATCAGCTAGTGCGACATAAATTGAGTTATATGGATATATAACACCTAAAAAGACATTTGAAAAAAATTCTTGAGAAATCATTTCTTGGTGGCTGAGTCTTTGACTAAAAGTGCAAATTAGCATGCTTTGCAATTAAACATGCCTGCAAAATGAAAATAAATCCTTTTTGTTAGAGCACTAAATATAAACTAAAAATAATGCATGCGCAGTTATCTTTCATCCTGCAATTTATGAAATAGGTTAGTGTTCAAAATTCCCAAATTTCTAGTTCCATGCTAGTGGCAAGAAAGAATGACCTCTGTTCTTTAAAGAAACAGAATTATTTTTCGTAGAAACAACCGGTACCTTTTAATTCTAACACTTGCCAAATGAATCAGTTCTTGTACAATTACAACAAGGTCGTCCGCGAAGGCAAACAAATTCGCGGTCATGACCGATTTCCCATGGATTACAAGATTCAACAAATCGTTTGTTCTGTTTCAATTTTTCACGCACACGTTTTCAAGCCAGTGATGCTAAGACTAAGAACTGGAATGGTAAGCGTTCAATTGTTTGGCAGGGCCGAATTAATCTCTGTAGGGTTTATAGGCAATGCAAGTTCCGGGGCCCCCCACCAAAACTTCCAAAACCAGATACTTTTTATTGATTTTAATTTTATTCCTATATAAACAGTTTTTCAGTATCAAATATTATAACAAACTTGCAATGACAAAACTTTTTTTTGACGAGTCATCCTCAATGAAATTGATTTTGGTATCTCGGGTATAAAAGATTAAAATTTAAAAGTAATTTTAAATGAAATGGTTAAAAAAATTGCAAAACTTTTTTAACACGATTTCTAATACAAAATTTGTCAGGACTGTTGATTTGCAACTCCTTGATCTTCTAATGAATTTGAAAACTTAAAAAAAAAGAATAACGCCCTGAAATGTAAACGATACCTCATTTTAGTTTCAATAAGTCCGAGTACACTGCTCTAATAAATCAGATGAAAGCCCTGAAAATAATTTTAAAAAATAATAAATCTCGGGCACCCCGAAAGTTGCGGGGCCTACATTGCCTATTTAGTATTCCGGCCCTGTTGTTTGAATGTACCATCATCCATAAAAAGAAGAAAAAAGACACATTTCCAATGAATAAATTTAAGTTTGTAAAGTTTTTCAACTCATTAAAGGAGGATAACTTAGGAAACGAATAAAGTAGTAATAAGTAATAACGAATTTTCATTCCCAGGTCCTATACAGCAATGATTCTCACTCTGTGGCGTGTCCCCATTCCATTGGGGAGATGCGTAATAACAAAGGGAGGCGAAAAGACATAGAAAGAACCATTAATAAACTTTTTATAAATTATTTGTTAATGGTTAAACCAGAAGCAAGACAACAGAAATTCCATGAACACTAAAATCAAATGTAAACCTTAAAATTAGATGAATGTAAATATTGTTTATTTCGTCAGGTTGACGTCCTATTTCAAATCAATATAAAGGCTGTTGTGAGACGGACTTCTTAACCCTTAAATGCCCAGAGTTGGCTTTAAGAAACATACCCAATTTTGTCTTCTAACATCTTGAGAATAAGACTGAAGCTCTAATGCCTGTTGTGGCCAGTAAGTTACATATTGAAAATTTTATTACATCAATTCACAACATATAGATGGTAGCCCGAGTGCTGATAAAAAATTAAAAATAAATTGATGTTTTTCACTTGAGGTTGATCTTTTTTGCCTTGTTTGTTCGCTTGAGAATACCAAATTTTATTCTACATTATTGAAGGAAATTCCTTATCCACATTATTAGTTATCAAAATTCATCTGTGTTTAACATTAAAGAATTTTATCAAGGAAATTTTATCTGAAATAAAGATCAGTGTGGTCAGTTGTAGCAAACTGCTTTTTAGCCATAAACCATACTAAAAACAAAATGGAATTTTTAAAAAGTATTTTACCCATGTTTTATTCAAGAAATGAAAGTAAAAAAAAACATTTTAAATTAATGTTTTAAAAATCGGGCTCTTAAAGGTTAACCTCCTAATTAGACGACACATAGTACTATTTGGGGGATTTTTGTTATTTCAATCCTTGTAAAAATGTAAAGGACACCTGAAATTCTTCTTCATTTTTAAATCAATTTTTTAAAAATCGGGCTTTTAAGGGTTAATTTCGAACCATTGTCAAATAATTGAGGCGGCACCTCCCTCTCCGATCTCTGAAATCACTCCAGCAAGAGAACATTTGGGGTTGGTCGACAGATTTAAAGTGCGCCAAGCCCATGTACATGGCGGATATCCGGTGGAACCGTGTCTCCAACACATGACCCTCCACCGTTGAAACCAAAATTCTTCCACCAGATCATCGTACCCCAAACTGATATAAGTCATAACAAAAAGTGATTTCATATTAATTAATTAGTTCAAATTCAAAGCAGAGGGGATTTTCTCCTTTCCATTTTCTCACACACTTCCTAAATATGACGTGTTTTATGTTTAGTTTCGTCGTATAGCGAAAATAATTATACATGCTATTTGCGCCTTTTCCCTTCGACTGATTGAGCCCAAAATTTGAAACTGTTCTATAATTTTGGTGACAAAACCACATACCAAATTTTATTGATCAAGCTTAATGTATTTTTGATTTATCGTGTTCACATACTCACCAATAGACAGACATACAGACGGTCAACCCTTTGACGAATTCAGTTCAAAATTTGATATAGATCTACAACATTGGGGATAAAATCATATGCCGAATTTCGTTCATCTAGCTCGTTCCTTTTTTGAGTCATCGTGCTCACATGAACATGGGCGAAGAGACAGGCAGATTTCCCTTTGACGAATTTTATCCGAAATTTGAAATATACGAGATGTGTTCGAAAAGTAAAGATACAATGCCGCATACTCATTCAAAAACATTTTAATTGTTACAACGTCCATCACAAATTACGTACTGGTACAAACCTTATTTTTCGACAAAGTTGTCTCCATTGTTTAAGCATTTGTTAAGTCTGGGTACAAGCTTTCGTAGCCCACAGTCATAAAAGTCTACCGCCTGTTGTCGAAACCACATTTCAACTTCATTTTTTATCTCATCATCGTCGTGGAAGTTTTGCCCTGCAAGATGTCTTTTTCAGGTAAATGAATAAGTGGAACTCGCTAGGTGCAAGGTCCGAGCTGTATGGCAGATGATCTAACATTTGCGTGTGAGGAAGTCGAGTGCGAAGCCCATCCTTTTCTTTTGTGTTCTTCAATTACCATTTTTGGAACCCAGCTTGCACACAATTTGTGGTACCCTAAAGTCACAGTAACACATTCATGAAGAGTTGTCATAGACACTTCCGGTATGATTTTATGCAATTCTCTAAATGTGAGACGCCTGTTTGCTTGAACTGCTTCCTCCGTTCTTAGAAGATAACAGATGGCCTACCAGTTCTGTGTTCTTCATGAACATAGGCCCTACCTTCAGAGAAAGCACGACACAACTTCGTAACATTTTGTCTATTCGTAATGTTCCCATACATGGAAAAAATTTGACGGTGAACATCCGCTGGACACTCACCTTTTGCATGAAGAAAACGTATCGCGGAACGTACCTCACATTTGGCGGAATTTTGAATTGAAGCAGCCATTATATACACATGTTATTCCAACCAGACTCGGCGTAAAAATAACTAATGACCGCGAAGGAAAAGCGGAAGATTCAAGGTTACAAAAAGTGTTGCCAACGTGCTCACAAAAACTTTTCGTTTCATCTTCGACGCGTTGTATCTTTACTTTTCGAACATACCTCGTATCTACAATTTTGGTGCAAAGACCACAAATCGAATTTTATAAATCCTGTTCTTTTCGTTGTTCTATTATTGTGTTCACAGACAAATAATAATAGACAGGCAGAGACAGATATACAGTAGTCGCCGCTTGTGGTGATCAAGAATATAATGATCAATCGGTTGTACTGCTTAAGGAACTGCTTTCACCATGGAGGTTTCATCAGGACCAAACAAGATGATCCTGATGTCATTGATAAGTCAGCCGACCTTTCCGAAAAGGATTAGGAGGTCTGAATCAACGGTGACTCAAATTTGGAAAAAGGCTGATAAACTATAAAAGAAACAAAATGTCAAGCATGGATGAATCGAAGACATGGCCCCAGAGAATATGAGGACAATGAAAATGAAAACCACCATCAACATAAGAAACTCTGCAAGCCCTCTTCGTACTTTAAGAAGATCAGTCCAATACCGTGCTGAATCCTTTCATGAACATTATTCACAAGAAAGATTTATCCAACGAATGCTTGAAAAAAGAAAGAGATTACTTTCTATAACTTTTTTAAGAAAGCTTAAAAATTTAAATATTTATATATATTTTTTTCAATTCTGTACATTGTATCTCTTTTCTTTTTCTAGTTAACACAAATCAGCACATACCATGTGCTGATTCGTTTGTCTGTTTCTTTGGCCTGTTGTATGGTCTGTTTTGACGTAGACTTACGTCTCTCCATAGTGGTGTAATGGTGTGTCGGGAAAGGAAAAAATTATGACGCTTTTCGTGGTATTTTTAAACGCTTATAGCTCCGCAACGAAATAACATAGAGAGTTGGTTTTAGTTTCATTGAACATAGAAAGGTTGACATTAAAGATTGCAAAACGAATTTTAGAATTTGGAATTACGGTTTAGTCACAGTCGAGCTGCAAAGTTGGTTAAAATCAATTACAATTTTGATGATGTCACAGCCACCGATGCGCGCGCACGTAGACTACGTAGACTAAGGCAATTCATTCATCGATCGCGCGAAATATTACTCAAGAATTGATGAATTACGTCGAATTTCGTGCTAAGGTTAAACGCTTATAGCTCCGCAACGAAATAACATAGAGAGTTGGTTTTAGTTTCATTTAACAGAGAAAGGTAGACATTGAAGATTGCAAAAATAATTTTAGATTTTGTAATTATGGTTTAGTCACAGTTGAGTTGCAAAGTTGCTGAAAATCACGAAGAATTTTACATAGATAGAGTCACATAGTCACACTAGACCAATAATCACTATAGACTATAGAGTTAATAGTCACATAGAGCTACTTTAGTCACAGTTGAGTAAGGTAAGCAAGTCTACGCCCCTCAATCCCAGCGGCCGTTTCGCAGAGACAGCCTCCCATCGAATTTTTTCTGTTACCCTTCTATACCTATAGATTCGTATTATTTTCAAGACATTTCGATTGTACTGATCATTCGGATGTAGTGATCACTTTGACTTTGACCCAAAGAGATCACTACAAGCGGCGTCCACTGCAATTCCAAAAATAACTTTTTCTGACTCTTGGAGGTCTAAAACGCGGAGATCGATTAGAACATCGAGGTCGAATTTTCTTGCAATTCTAAAATTTTCTCTTCTACGTATACTTCGAATAAGAGGAAGTAAAAATCGTGGGAAAAGGGGGAAATTCAGCAAAAGTCAATGGAAGGTGAGGATGACGGTCAAAAATGAGTTCGCAAGTTCAGCTTTAATCGGAAATTTTAAAACATTGATTGACAATAATGAAATATACAAAAACTAAAGTTTAAAATTTTACAGAATTTGGTATTTTAGACTACCAAAAAAATTTACAACGTCATGCTGGGAAATATTTTGATAATGATTATAAAAATGAAAATACAGACAAATAACCTTTATATTTACCGAAATGTACAAAAAGCAATTACTAAATGGAATTCGGCTAATTAATTCGGTTATAAAATTCTTGAAGAGAACAGTAAGAAAACAGAATCATAAATCAAAAAGCCAAGAAAACATATAGTATTCACTGAGCTTATACGAATGCTTCCTAATTGTTTTTGTTACAGAGAAAATTCCTAAGCGATGCCAAAAGAAGACAAGTATCCCACGCTATGTTTTCTTCAGAAAAAATAAACACTGAAATATTTATCCTTAATTTGGTTTGAAAAAATAGCAAGCGAATTCTCTCTTTTTTTGTCATTTTCAAACAACTCTAGCTTTCTGCTTTATTTTCTCGAAAAATATTTGGACGCTCTATAGTTCCTCCATGCCCGCATCAACCGGTTTACAAAGCGGTATCTTCAAAAAACCTACAAGAATACGTCGGAGGGAGAAAAAATATTTGGTTCCCAACTGCGTTATTAATTCCCAGCCAACCGAGAAACGATTACCCGTTCAGTCATCATGCGCACCTCACCGACCCCATCTGTCAATTGCATTTTAATTATCTCCGTTTTTCCCCGAATGGGTGACTTGTCCTAACGGGATTGGCCCCGAAGGGGGTTATCTTGTAGGAGGAAGACCCCGGAAGCAAGCTGCATTCCTCAGGCCGAAAGAAAACACAATGAAAAAAATAATAGTGAAGAAAAAAAGACAAACTCACGACACAAAACAGAATGATGCCCAAAGTGGTAGATCACCGACCTCTGCTGTTGTTGGAACCTTTCACCCTTCGCAGAGGCTGGATACCCAGACTCTGGGTCAATGTCTAGAGGGTGGAGGTGGGGGGTGGGGATGGTCATGTGCAAATCAAAAGGCTAGCAGGACGGATTGGATTAAATAATTTTGCTTTGTTTGTTTTCCACCATCCCCATGAACAGGTGAGGATGGGACCGAAACGTAAAATTTAATTAACTTAAAAATCTTGACGTTGAGGAAGGTTAAGGTCAAACCAGATAAGACGTCATCCAGCGTTTTGGGTGCATTGTCTTATCAGAAACATATCTTATATAAAACTTAGAGCATGATGAGTAAGCCGACTAGCATTTGGGTTGCATAAGTGGTTTCGAATTCGCTTTTCGGGCAAGTTAGTCTCATGTCCAGCTGGGTGGATGGTTGTGCACTACGAAAAAGGCCAGCCGAAAGGATCGCACCATACTACTTGTTTTATTAAGATGTTTTGTTAGCGGCATGTGTCTGTTTCATCTTGAAAATAAGAATGTAACAAAGTACTGCAATTCAATTTACTGAAAAGTCATGAAGTTCTAAGGTCAAGTTGGATTTTGAATCATGGATCTTGTACTTTTGATAAATTATCCTGCCAGAAATATTCTTTACCGATGCTTAGTTAGTTACAAAACTAACTATTATTTAAGTTGGATGTTAAAAGGATTTTAAATTTGTTTTTGTCAAGGAAAGGAGATGTAATTATTCATCTTAGTAAATGCATTTAATGTTATCCAGATTTGTTGCTAGGTGTATTTCGAAACTCTTTTCAAAGGTTTTAATTTTAAGTGATTTTAGAAATGAAGACACTTTTGTGTCTGTGTGTTTATAAATATAATAAGTGTAGAAATAGTAATGGTGTGAGTACAACGAAGTGATTTCAATACAAGTTGGTTCCAAAACTGAAAATTTTATTTTTTAAGTTACAAAATTTCGTTCATTTAAAACATTATTATATTGTAGTTATGAAGAAAATCCGAATTGATTATATCTCAAACATCACCAGAACGAAACAAAATACTTGAGGGAAATGTCAATCATGGTTACATTACTCATAAAACATGTTTGTATATATTTTTTAATTAAAAAAACAGACAATTTTTGCTATTGAACGGTGATAAAACAATGGTAGAATCTCGTGATACACATCAACTGCGCTGTACCAATTAGTTTGTAGAGTCCACTGCGTATCTTGCAGGGGCGGAACGACAGTAAATAGTGCCTGAAGCATAATATTTGTTTTTCGTTCTTCCTCACAGTCTCATTCATCAACTTCTGACTAAAAAAATAAAATAATCGCTTAATGTTGTTTTCGAGGGGCCTCTAAAGACTGGCCCCGGAGCATCTATACCCCCTTCCTACCACTCGCGGCGCCACTTAGCTAACCACATTCATGAAAAATCATAGTATAAGAAACAGAGCAAATGCTTGATTAGGTAAAAATATTTCCAGTGGTGTAGTGGGCGAAAGTGGTGCCCTTTGTATAGCATTTATCACCAATTCGTCTCAGCCGTTGTCTTCTGCCTTTAAAGACATAATAGTCGTAAACTTGTACGAAAAAATATTGTCTTTTCAGCACCCACCCCCCTTAGACTGGGACTCGTTCATCTGCAACAGAGGTTACCAATCTGTGGTACGCGTACCCCTAGAGGTACGCGAAGGACTAGTTGGGGGTACGCGAAATCAAAGTTGGTAATGGCGGAAACTCTTGTATTACCGTTGGTTGTCAAAGAAACGCGATCAGTAATACATCTAATAAAACAGAGTAACCCAATTAGTTTACTTAATTTGTATTTAGATGCATTCATGACAATGACAAGATAATTGACGACGACTAATAATAGTTAAAATAGACATCTTTATTAGATGATAAAAATATAAGCATAGGCACATATAAATACAACCGATTTAATCCTCGATTAAACATACTTACGAAATAGCCGGGGTCAGCAGAAGGGCGATGTGATGGTAGTTCGTCATTTCTAATACAACTACTACATTACTATTACCAACGTTATTTATATCTGTAAAAGATGTGACGTTTATAGAATCTATTTAGTATAAACCCAAACTGGTTTGCTTTACTGATTGATTTAGATCTCGTCCAACAATAACCATGATTCGAATAAAAAAGTTGATGAAAAAGAACATTTTGGCAATCAGTATTTGTAGGAAAGCTAACAGAAACAAGGAAGCATGCGGAATTTAAAAAGTTGCAGAATTTTTTTCCCCAAGTTAATACTCGGTATTAATAACTATATCACTTGAGTAGTTGATTATTATGGAGCGTAATTTTTAGCTATCCTTATAGATTAATGCGAAATTATTACAATACTGATTTCATTTTTTTGGCGTTGAACTAATACTATTGTAAAAATGCAATAAAATGTAAAATAATAAAGTCCAGCAAATTTTATTAATTAAAGTCATTTGACTCTTAAGCTAACCTTAACATCATTGATAAAAACTTCTTTGCATACACGGATGGCTGATGTAGGGGGAGGATATGACAGTAGAGGTACTCAAAAATATAAAAACTCATCAAGAGGTATACGTGGGAATAAAGGTTGGGAACCTCTGATCTATAACTAACTCCCTTAATTCCCTTGCTAAGCCACTGGCATCTTGCAGGAGGGCAAATGAAGTGGTGTCACAGCACAGGGAGAGACAACGTGCTGTTAGATAATAAATGACAGGAGAAGGTACGCTTGTGATGTGATTAATTTGTTGTGTGAATTTATTTCATTGCCCCCACTGTCTTTAATCTGTAACCCTCTTTTAATATGTTAGCAGAGGGCTTCCTAAACTGTGGGTTCCAACCCCAACTAAGATCGCACACATTAATTTGGATCATGCATACATTGAAAGTGAATTTTTTCTAACAAGTTCCATGCAATCGAGCAAAAAAAACATTAGGAAAGCTATCTGTATTTATAACATTTCATCAAAATTTCACGAATAAACAAGTTTAATTATTTTTCTTTTATTAGTAGTAATTCCCACTTCACTTTCCTATTTTGTTTTTCTATTTGTATGAATATTTGGGATCGTGATTTTCTTTTTTAAAATCATTGGTAGAGTTGCGGAATATCTTTATATCCGAAGTGGGTCGGGAAGAGAAAAAAAAGTTTAAGAAGCTCAAGTAACAACCAAAAAATTTTAATAATTTCTTGAACTTCCTTCTTCCTAATATGCAAGCTATTTTTTAATGCCTATAAGGTCTAAGGGTAAATATAAAACTAAACTTTTACATTTTTTGTTACTGATTTAAAATGCAAAAATATCAATTCATCTAAAGAATTATGTCGCTAGCTAGCATCGAGAGGAAAAATGATTTAAAAAAAAACAAATGGAAAGAACAATAATTAACCTCATTAGCTTTAAAAAAATTACTTCAAAAGAAGGAATAGTGTCATTAATTCTAACGATTACGTTCAATTCAGAAAAAAAGTAATTTCATATCACAACAAGGAATATGAAGTATTAAATAAACCTTTTATTATCTTTCAGTGCTGTGTTATAATTTTAAAAAAAACTTGTTCGATAATTAGACTAGAATAGCAAAAAAAGTTGTGACAGAAGATCAGGAAATTAAAGATTTCAGTGATTCATTTATATTTTTAATCTTTTATGTTCAGTTTTATTTTAGTTTAGACAAACACAAAGCATTATCTGAAAGCAATGATTTTATAAAATCTCACAATCTTACTTTAACATTTCAAACAAATTTCATAATGTTGTTTCTGTCTTACACGGTAAAATTTTCTCCGTCGAAATAATTTTCTTATATAATCCACCACGCTCCAACCTTCTTTTTTTTTTCTGATCAAAAACATGAGTAGCGTTAAATACTGTAACTCATGCAGTCATCAAAATAGAAAGATGATTTTGGGTGTATGCAGTCAAGAGTATTGAAGAAATCGAATCAAATAAATTGAACAGAATAATAACTGAATTTTTCAAATATTTTAACACCTTTGAAAAATTCATTATAACGACAGATTAATTTAGGTTAGTAGCAAACTTTCATATAACTTTTATTTATTCTAAATTACAAAAAATCTGGTAATTTTTGTCTGAGAACATTTAAACACTATTTTAAGTAGTTAATTTTTTCTTATGAAAGAAAAAAAAAATCATATCGACGAAACGGAATGCGAAGGTAGATTCTTTTTGTCCAGATTTCTTGTGTCCGCCGTTTCCTCCTCGACATCGGAAATTGGAAATCATAGTAATGTCTGAATTTAAAAATTAAGATATTACATTATACGTGATAAAAAATGTATATAAAATATATAAAATATGTATATAATAAAAATATGTATAATTTAAACAAGATTTACAGATTTTACATATTCACGTACGTGCGCTTCTACTAAAAGACATATCGACAAAATGTCCTGTCTGTCAAGTCTTTTTTATGTCTTTAGACTCATGCTATGAGTTACTGGAGGTGGCAATACATAGAAATCCACATGGCCATTTACAATGAAAGTTAATACAAGAAAAGTAATGATGAATTATATACTGCCACAACTTTCGGCATTCTGACCAGCAGCCTCCAGGTAATTTACCGCCTTATGCGCTGAATAATACTAAATAAGCTTCTCTATAATATGGAGAGAGAAAACCAAGAACAAAACTAAGCTAACTTACGATAACCACAGGAAATACTGCAAGTACCCACAAGCAGGCGGATTGAATACAATAATGCAGTGGACGTCGCTTAATGTGACAGCAGTTAATGTTATCATTCGCTTTATATTATCAAAAACCTCTGATCCAGAACCCACGTATTCAAATGTACACAAAAAGCATTCGTTTAGTGCGATCACTACATAGTTTAATATTATCAGTTTTGAAGTAGAGAATTGAATTGAAATTTGCCAAGCTGTTTGTGAGCAAGACCAAACGATAAACGTTGTTGATTCCGACGAGGACGAATGTATTGAGGAAAACCTTCCAACGAACGCCGAAATGAGGCAAGCATTTGATATTTTGAAACGTGGCGTGCAGCATCGTTCAACAAATTTTGAAAAACAATATGTAAGTGAACTTTTGAGGAATAATTGCGAACAAGAAACAATTAATGAATTTTTAAATTGTTATTTTTGAAATAAATTATGGATAAGCCGGAGGTTAGTGTTTTTTCCCCTGATATGATAAAAATATAGTTGATGTTACCCAATTCGGTTATTGTTATCAATAGGTTAATTTAATCAAAAATCTTAAGTCCCGAAGAGATCACATTAAGCGGTAGCTACTGTAATTAATAATTTACCATTCTAGAAATAATAACCATTGATATAAATATTGAAATCCAAATTTGATTCAAAACTGGCAGATTCTCTACTCTTCCGACAGCGGACAGCTGGCCTTTATTAAATCAAGTTACAAAATGTCATATACGAAACATAAAAATATTGCAGAAGAGCATAATAAATGCAGTAAATACAAAATTTTTTGGGACTTACAAATATTGAGCATACGCACAAAACAATTTTGAGATTATGCTGGCAATTCAATCTCTGTCCAATACCTGTTCTCACAGAATTTTCACGATTTGGAATGATTGCTTAGAACTTCTACATATTTTTCGTGATCGATAAGATTCTTCTGAAATATTTTGTCTCTCAGGTTTCTAAAAACTGGACATCCATAGATGTAACAAGCTACGTTGACAATGTGAGCGATAAATCGTTACTCACAGTGTTCTGAAACTGTATTCGCTATGGTAATATGGAATAAGCTTTCAGGTAATTTCAGATGTAAAAATTTTGCTTCTAGCAATCAAAATGTGTAGTTTATTTAAAATGGCAAGCATCTGTAGTTTGTTCATTTATAAACTTGAAAATATTTCCATTCAGATATAAATAATAATACTATATCAACAGGAAACTTATGAGTGGTATATACACATTTCTGTACTGTCTAAACTCTTCAGAGGAAGCATACTTGCTCGTAGTACACGAGCGCAAAAAAAAGAAAGGAATACGAACCATCTACGATATATCTACGTCACAC
>BGPR01012882.1:0-42767 GCA_013235015.1 Araneus ventricosus | reverse complement strand
CTTCAGGGGGGGGGGGGGGTAATGGATTTATCACTAACTGAAAGCTGAAATCTTTGCGCATGTTTTTATCTAAAATTTGCAGAATTACAAAATGAGAAAAAAATCTATGTTGAATTAGAAGATTTTTTTTGTTTTTATGTGCTAATCAAAAATGAAGATTTAGATTATTGATGCAATTTTCACACAGTCGCTGCTTAAGATTTTGACTTTTTTAAATGATTTTATTCTAATCGTGCAGTCTTAGTAACAAAGAACAAAATTTTTGAAACAAAGCTGAGTTTTCGATATATATCTTATTTCACAATTGAAAATATTCAATCCATACAATTCATTGTATATTTAAAGCAAATTTGCAAGATTTTTTTGTTGTTGTCTAAAATGTTAAAATATATTCTGCGAATGCGCGAAGACATCTGTTTCCTTATCTTAATTGTTGAACAATGTATAGATATATTTTTTCGTATGTTCTGAACACAAATATTGGGAGAATTGCTATTATAGAATTTCAGTGCTTTTTTTTTTGGGACATCCGCGAATATCAATTTATGTGAAAGGAATTGTTCGATGAAGTGAATTTTTTTGTGAGAATGTTGTGTGAAGAGTGTGATTTTGAAGATTTTGTAGATAAAACGAATATGAATATCTCTCAAGAAATGAAATCATCTTAGCGTTATGGAGCTCTCTGCAACATAAAGCAGATATTATAAGCGAGGAATTATCTTGTACTCTTACTATAAGACTGAATGTAAAGGATTTTACACAAATTTTAACGATTTAGAATGAAAGCATTATTCATCTAAATTTACATCCATATCGAATGATTGTTATTTCAACACATATATAATCAGCAAAATGATTATACATGTATTTCTTTATTTTAAACCTAAACTATTACGCCTACAGCGATCAGCTGGTTCATATTTGTATTAATAGTAATAAAACAATTAAGGCCGACATTTAAACATTTTCAATTTTGTAATCTGAAAGCAATGGTAACGACAAAGAAATCAAATGAAAAAAACGCAAACCTTGAACAGGTTAGTTAGTATAACTGAATTACAATTCTTTATAAACAGAACGAAAATGTACAGGATATTCTTGCATATAATGAACTTTGAATTTTTTCTATTGTATTTAAGTAAAAAATGATAAGTAAAAAGATTCTTTAAAAAATAAAATTCTTTCATTCCTTTAAATTCATAGTCTAAAAATGGAAAGATAATAAGTAATGTAGATTTAAAGTACAATATGCAATTTCTCAGCTAAAATAAATTAAATATGGAAACTGAAAATAATAAATAAAAATCACCTTCAAAAAGAGAATTGATACATTTTGTAAACATGAAACTAAATTCATAATAACCATTTAAATCTAGTCAATAAAACATCCATTTATAAATTTAAAAAAAATATTGAATTGAAATGCATGAACAAAATAACTCTTAACTAATTACTCTGTGCATAGCAAAAAAAACAAACACACACTAAAACGGAATATCTATAAACTACCAAAAAGCGATTGTCCAAGCGATAAAATGAACTAAAACAGGCGCACGTTTGGATAATGAGTAATAAAACCAAATTTACCATTCTAAGGCTAACGCTAATGGGAAACGAAAATTAATCGCCGATAATAACATTGTGGAGAAAGTTTGTAAGGTACGGAAACATATAAGATGAGGAGATAGATAATTTTAAAGCAAAAAAAAAAACTAAAAAGATTACTGAGAAAATAATGATATTAAATAAAATGAGCGAAAGCTACATATAAGATTATTTAAGATTTAAATCTAATATTTCCGTTAGGTATGTATATGCAAAAGAGTAAGCCAGAAGTATTCATTGACACTGACAGAAACCATCACTGACGAAATCAGAGGTGAAATAATAGAAGAAAAGAAACGCGACTACGTCAGTGCGAAGAACGTTGAAGCAGTTTCCCAATAGATATGAAAAAAAAAAAAATCAAGTGGGGAGGGGCAAAGAATGCTTGAAAAAAGAGAAATTATTTATATAAGATTTATCTGGAACGCTTACAAAGTACATGAAGAAATTTGCAATATTAGGGACGAAAAGAAATTTTTTTGTCAATTTTAGATTTAGAATAAATCTTTAAGGCTACAGGAGCTTAGCGCATTTCTCGATCAGTGTTAAAATGTCTAAAGCTTCACCATTTTGCGTGTCATCCTTGCAAAAGGGCCATGCTAAAGAATCTTCTTGCGTTCTGATTTTTAGTATGTACTGTCAGTGATTACATCAATAATAATTTTGTTTTGAAGATACTCGCGGTCATTACAACTCTACCCGCCCGCCTCTTCTTCATAATTTCTACTCTTTGCAATAGCGACCTTAAATTCGACGCTTTAAAAATTTATGAAAATAGATAAAATTTTATACAATTATAAAACTGGTAGCATTGGAAGGAATAATTTTTTGCTCTTTTAAAATGACAAGAAAAAAATTTCTTTGTAAGTAGATTCATTCAAGTTATTGGTGAAAACAACAGAAATTTGGTTTAATTTTTTAAAATAATTTAAATTTGAAGATTTAAGGTACAAATAAACGGCTCCGAGGTGCACATCTTCCAAAAGTATATCCGTGCAAATTTGGTGGCTCTATGTTCTGGTCTGTTCTGTACACCTCCAACAGACAGATATTCATCTTTATTAGTGAGATATCAGTAAAAAAATTTCGTCTGATTCGTTAATAATGAAAAAAAATTAAAGAATTAAACGAAAACAACACATTTGAAATAGTAGTGTAGTTTGGAAACTGTATACATTTCAGCAACGGACGAAAATTTCTATAATTTAATAATCACATGTTTATTTCAAAATAATTTGCATAAATGTAACTTATCATTTTAGCAGGCTTAAAATTGCCATGGAATTAATTAAATTAGACTTTACAAAACGATAGGAGGAACTAAATTAAAGTTTAATTAATAATATAAATTAAAGATTGATAAATACAAAATAATTTGAATATATCATTCCATCAAAATCAATTTTTTAGTTATTGATAATTACTCATTTTAATTTGCTGCAGAAGGCAATGGACGGATCGTCAATTGTAGAATATCCAAGAACTTCGTTACTTAATAATTAGTGGCAATCAAGAAAATAAAGCAGTTTCGTTAAAAATAGATCTGCAGGATTCACTTCCCTTAGGTTATACGAAATTTGTTTCTTCCTTTACAAAAAACTCCTGTGATCATTTTGCACATTTTTATTAAATGCAGTATAGTAAAAGTAAAAAATAAAACTCATCTCATTTTCCACACCCTTAATATTAGGCTGATTATTTTTTAAACAAAACTTTAAATCCACAGAAGAAATGTGGTCCCATAATTAATACTGCTTATTAGGCTCGTTTATTTTTGAAATATTTAGTACAATTTTAAAAAAAATCATAATGTATGAAAGAAAACACTTGTCTTCTAAAGTATATTTTCTGTATTAAAATTCCAAAATGTAAGGGATAGAAATATTTCTTTATACAGTAAAACCTATCTATAACGAAATTGTAAAGACACAAAATATATTGTAAATGGGCATTTTAACGTTTAGGCGGTTTGAGGTTCCATATCCATGTTTTACTCCGCTCCATCAGATACAAGGTGTTAACACATGAAACTCAATTTTCAAGGGGTCAAGTGGTCAGATGTACTGAATTAATTGCTTACCCACTAGGAATCAAGAGCAACAAGCATTTGTTACATTCCACTGCTAGCTCCCTCCTCTGATTAACCAGGTTATCTGACGATGCTTAGACATGGTACTTAAAGAAATAAAATTGGGATTGTAATGTATCCAGCTTTATTAGAGCAAAAGTATTGTTATAAGAATTTTGCGTCTAAAATTGATTGCCATTGTGAGTTCAAAATACATTTGAGGAAATCAGAATGCAGTCAGGATGAAAGAAAATATCGTTATATAGGCGGGTTTTGGCATTTACTGAGCATCATTGTTAAACACTCAATGTATTTTGATAATCTATAGTTTTAGTGCTTGGGTGAAATATAAAAGCTGTCCGAAGGTTAATTTGGATAATATAAAATGATAGAAAGCGAATTTCATATTAGTACCAATTAGATTTTCTTTCTTTAGGAATTTCTGTCTTATTAGCTTCAAAAAAAAGACTTTATATTTATTTTGCTCGCTATAAAAAAAATTCAAAACAGCATTTTTAAAACGGGCAGAAGTGTTTAAGATTTTCAAGAATGTCAGAAAATCAGCTATACAAAGATACTCAACACTAAGTATATGGAATTTTCTAGACTATATATTTATTGACTAGACATTATAACAAAATGAATACAGCAACAAGTCGCGGCAATTCTTTAAGAAAGTGATGAAAGGTTATTTCCAGTACGAATGACATGTTATAAACTTGTCATACCACATCTCAAGTTTAACAGTTATGTTTTAGTTTTTGTGTTACTCATTAAATACTCTTGTATCTTTCATGGAGTGTGATTAACTTGAGTACATTTTAAGTTCATTTTCAACCCAATCGAAAGAACAGAATAAGGAACTCATTAATGTTAATGGTAACATACTAATAGAGTCATCAACAACCTCCACTTACACACTTAATAAGAAAATAAGCGATCATAAGTTTAGTAAATATTTTGGAAACAAAGTCCATATATTAATAAAGATGATTTCATTTAGTAAAGAAAAAATATATTCAGAACATTTATTCTTTCAATACAACTTTGCAGATAAATAATGAAAGAAAGTGAAACAAAGAGAACTTAATCATTCTTGAAGTAAAAAGTACACATATAACATTAAGACATCAAATCGTTCATACTTCCACGCTTAATACCATCTTCTACCATGTTCATAAATAATGGTTAGTAAAAAACACCACATTTTTATAGAAAGTTTACTGAAAGTAGAGGCATTTTTATTTTAAAATTCTCTAATTTTCATACCGTTAGTATTAGATATATTAGAGGTGCCAAATAAATTTTTATGAAATGCACGTGAGAGAAAGCACAAGGAGAATCTAAATTTAATTAAATTAATCGATCAAATGATAATTATGTATCACATAGCATAATATTTTTTAGTCAATCAGCACACCCAAATGCAGAAAGTTTCAAGAATTGTAGCATGAAAAGTGAAAGCCATGGCTTAAATATTCTGTATTTATAAATGAAACTAGTCAAGTTGATAAAAGCGAGTAAAAATTCTTTATTTCAATATATTGGAAAAAGTAGAATCGACATAAATAGTTTTTCTACCGCTTATAAGAAAAACATCACATTTAAAACATTTTACGGATATGGAAATATTAAATTTATTCAAAATGATGACTATTCTTTTTTTAACTATAGTGACAAGAAGCGCTTTATATAGACAAAGAACAATTTAAAAGACTTACTTATCTAAGGAAGAGCAGAGATTTCTAGGTAACAGTATTAACACGTGGTCTTCTATAGGTGTAGGCAAGTCGCACACCAACACATGGTAACTCTCTAAGAAGAACGACATGAATATTACGGATTGCGTTCATTTTGCTGTACAGAATTGGGCAGATCGCAAAAGCCACTTGTTGGATCGGATCAATCCATTCAAGTCGTTTTCCGTTCATTCCACGTATCCAACGGATGGATTTTTTTCCATTCCGTATTTTGGCTTGATGCGTTCGTTTCCATTGATTAACGCATATTTTGGGGGGAGTGACTCTGGGGAGGGGACAGCAGTTGAGTTTTTTGCGAAAATTTAAATTTTTTTATTTCATATTAGCTGTCTAAAACTAGGTTGTAAAGCAATATGTTCCAAGAAAGTTAAATAATATTATGACTAATTTTTTAATACCCCTATACTTCAAAATGCACTAAGTGTCTAAGTTTTTTTTTTATACCGTTATTTTTTGCCTCCCCACACTATCTACGTATTAACTGTTAAAAAAGATAGAAAATCTTTGGTATTATATTAGTGCCATGACTGTCTCATTTTTAATTATTTTTATATTATATTTTAATTTTATATAAACGTTGCAATGATTTTCCGATCAAAACTAATTAAAATGGCTGTTTTTCTTTAATTTTGCAGATAAATTTCCATAAAGCAGGGCAGCCATTTAGTTTTCTAGTCAATTCAGAAAACTCGTTCTAGAATTGAACAGTTTCAATACATCATTACAAAAGAATCAATCCTTTGAATTTCACAGCTCAGATAGGTTTGCTCTGCAAGACTATTTCGTGACATCAACAAAGCAAGCAGATAGCACGGTCCACTTTGGAAATAGAGGAGAGGGGAATTTAAACCCTTCACACATACCCATTACCACCACGGCGCAGTACAATTTTTTCTCTTTTGTAGTGTCGACAATCGTAGATTTCTTGCTTGGCTCCTTGATCTGTTATCGTCCGCTACATTTTTTTAAAACATGAGGATTTATTCATATTTTTCGCTTTTGCAGATTAGACACTTAGTTATTCATTGGCAATTCTTATTGCTGTTAAATTTATCATTTTGTTGTTGTCCATGGAACATATTTCGTTTGATTAATTGAATTCTTATCATTGTTACCAATTGATGCCTTTCTGTCTAAAACTAGTATACTCAGGTAATTTTTTATGTTAATAATCTCACGAGAAAATCTAGTTCTTTATTGTATTTTTTGAAAATTTTAACGATCAAATATGAAGATTTAAATTATTAAGTCCAACCTTTACATGATCGTTTAGTAAAGGATACAAACCTTTTAAATTTGATTTCAATCCTATTCCGTTTATCTCAGAAATAAGAAGGAAATTATAAATCAGGTATTATCGGAAAGTTGAATTTTTTTTTTTGTTAAAAGTATTGGTATATTAACTCTGCAGCACTCTAGTTTAAAAAATAGAGATGTATAATCTTCATCAACTATAAAAAAAAAATTTATTTTGTGAAGTAATAAAATACTTTTTTTTTTCGTTGAGTAAATTATCATAATTCTTTAAATTGATTTAAAGAATAGTTTAAAGATTAGCAGTTTCTAATGCAAATTATTGAATCATTTAGAAACATTTTTGTCTGATTTGCAATGTATGGATTGTATCGTTTTATTAATGAGTCCTTTGAAAAGCCCCATCGTGTGGAACTACGTACAGCAGGTACAGCTCAATTTTTCATTTCCCCTCCTTCCAGGAGGATTAGATTTCTGTGTCTGTCAGTCTCCTTTCTTTACCTAAGGCTGTTCATTCACCGTCGGACCGTTCCACAACATTTTGAGACCTGGCTCTTATCATATCAGTTTGAAGCCCCTCAATTTTGATGGGTCTTTCACACAGTGACTCAATTGCCATCTTAAGAAATTCTGGCGCTCTGGGATAGGTGTAATTTTTTGTCTCATCAGAATCGTAACTAGAGTTGAGAGCCTGAGGCCCAACAGATATACCTATATAACAAATAATTGAAAGCAAAAAGAAAAACCTTTATGCTCTCTGACCAGCACTTTGCATTTTTCAAAATCAGTGACTTTTAGAAACAGGATTTTCAAGTTAGCTTCCGTATTTGCAGGTAACATCTATTGCCCCATAATTTGAGGATTTTCTCACTGATTGTCTCTGCGCTATTTTTTGAAATTATTTATATATATATATATATATATATATATATATATCCATATATATATATATATATATATATATATATCTCTATATATATATATATATATATATATATATATATATATATATAATAATAATAAATAATGTGTATTGTATGTGTGTGTTTGTGTGTGTGTAATAATTTGTACTTTCCTACTTTTAAAAACGCTTTACTCAATATTTTATTCGTAAAATTATTTCTACACTGTAAGATGGAAACATTAGAAAGTAGAAATTACTGCACAGCAAAATGGAATGTACAGTACCACGGCCTTCGCGACCATTTTACCGGAAGAGTCGACTACTAGCGCCACTGTGGCTAGTTCAATGCGCGCAGACAGTGAACAGATTATCATTCATTGCCTGCATGCTGATATGAGAGACAGGAGGATGAAAATACATGAGTAAATTCGCGTGGTGCCACATTCTGTATTAATTTGTTTAATTTTGTGTCCTCGTTTATTTTATAAATTATTATCTATTAAAATTTTTTAAACGAAGAGTGATTTAACATTGTTTGAGATCTCATAAAATAGGCTTCAGTGTTACAGCATATAGCTTTTTTGTTCTTTTCGTTTAATATTTTTGTTTTTGCCTGCATTATTATATTCTACAGCTTTTTTAGGGAAAAATGTGTTGTATTTTGCAAAGTATTGAAAGTAATTTATAACAAGATATCCATTGTATATTAAAGTTTATGTTTTCAAATGAAATAATAAATATATTGTTAAGTTGATTATTCATCACAAGTATATTCATTATTATATTCATATTATTATTTCCATTTATAAATGAAAATTTTTTGTATATCTTTGGAACATTGTTTGCGAAGACTTATTTAACATTCAAATTTTCAAAATAAGATCTGCCTGTATTCAAATTCAAATGCTTTGTTTACATTTAGCAACCTTACTTTATTGAACTTTTTTTTTTCTGTGTTACAAGCTTTAAATATGGAATTTCTTTATATATATCTGACATAAGAATGTTTATGAATACAAGTTTTAATGTTTTTGAATTACTAAATAATTTGTTCAGATTATATATATATAAATTAAGATGCTCCAGTTTTGGCCACATTAAGAGAAAATTTGAAATGGAATTTCACAGTGGATGACTGTTTAAAACACAACTAAATCATACTTATACTATTCTTTAGCAAATTATATTGGCTTTCTGTAGTTATAAAAAATTTTCTGAAGAGATAATTTTGAACGATCGAGTTATGATTATTAAATAAATTAACCCAATTTGCACCAGTTTGGCCACACTAATATTATATTTTATGAACACTTTAATGAATTTTAAGTAAAATAAAAAAGTATACACAATATATTTTAGGCATTTCTGTTATATGAAATGTGATTTTTCCAATAGATTTATAAAAGATATGATAAAATTTATAATCAATTTTAACTGCAGTTTAAAAAAACAGAAATGCAGAAAACAATTTAATTTGGTTGATAAAATATATATATATACTCATAGTTTTTTTTTGATAAAATATGAAACAAAAATGGGAAGGAATAACATTTCAACATATTTTTAAAATATTACAAATAAAATTTGCATTATTATATTCACTAACAATATCCACAAATGTCTCTTTATGTTTCATTGACATTAATCAGATTCATCAGAATCATTTTAAAAATTAAGTAATCCATGCATATAGAATATTCCTCATCCTCAGTGAGGGGTTCCTCAGGATTTAATTTTCTAACATAAATGTGAGGTAAACATTCCCAAAATTGAATGTTTTTGTTGTCATTCCATTTTTGAATGGCTGCTTTGCATTATCAGCTTTAGATGGTAGAGTAACCGCTTTATTGAAATGCTACCTTTCTTCTTATTTTAATTGGGACAGTATGTAAGAGTAGAAAACAAACAAAGCTATGATAGTTACTTTTCATTTAGAAAAAAACTAAATCAGTTGCTTGTATTTTTAGAAATAAAATTAAGTTGGTTGCTTTTATTTTAGAAACAAACTAAATTTAGTTGATTTTATTTCTTCAGATATTCTTAAGTTATGTAATGAAGCTCAAAAATACAATAATGAAGTTATGTGGCGTAACTGGAAAATGTAATTATTTCCACTTTCCAAGCTATTCCTTGGCAAAACTGGCACGTATAGTAAATTTTAAATTTTTGGCCACCACCATTTAATCTTAAAATAAATTAATTTTGATCAAGAATAAAAAAAGAAAGTTTACCTCCTGAAATACTAAGGAGTAATCCCTTTTTAGAATCTATATATATAATTCTCTTACATGGCAGAGCACAAGGTCAAATTTCTTAATCTCTTAAATGTAGCCTCACTTGAGTTTAGATTGTTTACATTCGAATCAGGAGCGTAAAATTTTTCTAAAAAATAGGTTTAATTTGGGCAGTTTCAATTATAAATTTGAAATCATCAAGATAGGTCTAACCAGAGAATCCGAATCGGAATAAACAAAATAGAATCAAGCATTTTTTTGTGTACGGAGCAGAAGTTGCCGAGCTACAGGAACATAGTTGTAGGTTAGCACGAGTCATTCTTTTATACATGTTCTGAAGCTTATCTCGTAGCATTCCAGCGAAAAGAGCATGTTTAAAATTTTGGTGTAAAAAGCAAAATTTTAGAAATTTTAAAATTTTTTGAGAAAAAGCTATTTTATTAAAAAGTTAAAAGGGTGTAATAATTAGTTTTAGGTTATAATTTTTTAGTGAAGCTGAACATGTTAAACCATTGTTACATTAAACTGTGTTTTTTAAGCTAAAGTTTGTGAAATGGGAGTTAAATAATCTTTCGTAATTACTAAAACTTTCTGTGGTTTAACGCATGAAATAACTACCCATAAAATAAAAGTTAAAACTCTCTTGGCTTCAAATATTGTTAGGAGTGAGTGTATGCATGTGGTGAGCTTTTTGATCAACATCAGTGAGAGGATGTTAAAATTTTGAGGTAAAAGCGAATTTTTTAAGAATTTCGAAAAAAGTCTATTTTGGTAATTTTAAGAAGGTAGAGTAAATATTTAGTATGGTTTATAATTTGAATGATGAATCTGAACATGTTTTAAAGCCATTTGTCACGTTAAGCTGTGGCACTAAAATTTTGTGAGATGGGTTAAATAATCTTTCGTAACTCAAACTTTTGTCATAAGCCTTTACCCAGATAAAGTTAAACAATGTCTTGCTTGAGACTAATACTTACTATTACTTATACTTACTAATACTAACACATAAGACTAATTTTCGCATTCAGTTAGCTGGCTGGACAACATTGCCACAGCGTAAAATTTAATCACTTCCGTTCCTAATGCTATTAAGGTAAAATCAACTAGATATATTCGAAAGGCGTAAGAGAAATCTTTTGAAGCATGAAATATTCTTTTGCTTCTAAGTTTATACTGCTTAGTAAAAGTTACTATATTTGAGAATGGGCGTTATTCAGAAGTTTCAGACCTCAGCACGACGAAATAAGTTTTGATTTTGGTCCTTTCTTTAAAAAAGAATTTTCTACGCTTTGTATATTTGTGTAGAGCAGAATTCTTCGTTGGGGCAGATACAGTCGATGGCGTAGCAGATAAGTGATGCCGGGTTATAATATTAATTTTTTCCCCCACTCTTTCTCATCAACCAATGACTCTGTGTAAACTGCGCCGAGCATGCCATTTTCTCTAATCGTGTTGAACAAAGTAAGCATGAACACATTAACGTTTTTTGTCTGTGGTAACGCAAAATTGTGACATCAAATTACAGTCCCAATCGTCAACAGTGGTTTAACAAGTGTATGGGTATGGCTCCAGAGTGGTATTATTTTACTCTTTCTCATCATATTTTGCTTTAAAAACGGCACAATCGCAGAAGTAGCCCGTTTTTGACTAAATACAAGACTGGCGCCAGGACATCTATCTCCTTGCCCCTCCGGTCACTGCAGTCAGTATCAAAAAGAATCAAATACTTCTTATTGATCGCAAATCTCAAAAATTAAAAATCAAATAAAATAGATCATTGATTTATTAATGTATTCTTTTAAAACAAATGCTGAAATAGCGACAATTCAGGGCATTCCTTCGCACGTATTTTTCCATCATCTCAGAAAGTTTTCCCAATGTAACCTCTATTTTCTTCTTTTTTAAGTGATTTGTTGCATTTCAGGGCAAATTACGAAATTTTAAGCTGGTATATTTCGGGCTGTTTCACAACATTTGAAGCTCAATTATAAATATCAATTTATGGGTCATTCACATTGCTTTCATACAAACTACACAACCGATCACTTCAATCCCTAGAGCTTCGTACCCTTGGTACTGCCCGCCCCAAACGCGAGCCCCAGTCCTGCTTTTCTCGAGAGAGCTTCCTCCCTCCTCCATCTTGTGGTCATACAGCTTTTTTTGTGCGAGGGTCGCTCCCCTTACACAGGATGGCATTTTCGGTTTATATGGCTAATGCGTCAATTTATATCCGGACAGGTTAAAAATTCAAACATTTCGGAGATTACACTAAGGCAATTCTCATTGGATTTTGCCATTGTGAAGGATTTTGATATGATATGCGCCAGAGGGGTGATTAGACAGCAGTCAGGGAATGTCCGTTTTACAGGTAATATAGACAAGAATCTACCCGATGTTATACAAGGAAACAGGTTTAGAGGCTGCAGCAATATGAACAAAGTCGACAATAGACTTTTTAGCAAAAATTTTCTTTACTATTACAAATCATTAGTTAGTTCATTTTTCACTGAGCCTTTTCAGGTTTTTGAGCTTTGTGACGAATAACAGCCAAAGCATTTTTCAAAATATGTATCCAAAATAACATACTAGTTTTCGTATTTGTTTAAGGAAGAAAATGTAAAAAATAGTTGATAATAGCAGAACTTTTATATTCATCTCATTATACAAAGCTTGAAATAAGAGATTTAAAATAGCTGAATTGAAAGCATTTCACTTATAAGCAAACACTGATTAAATTATTTAAAGGGAATCAATAGAATAGCTATTATAGTTAATATTAATAATAAAATTGTTTACAATGATTTAAAATTATGGATTTTCTTTAATGTAACAGACCAAGCCAATTCCAAAATGTAAAACACATACATCCAGAGGGCCAAAAGATTACAGGCCAGGTTCCAGGCACTCAGCTTTAGTGGCCCCAATGTCATCCAGGTGGCGTTGATTCGTCCCAAGGAAGGGACTGCACGTCTGCCCAGCAACGGGGGCAGGTTCTCCCAGACAGAGGGCACGACCTGCATTTACAAGGGAGGTTCTTCGTCCCATGTCTGCATAGCTAGTAGTAATGGAGAACTTCAGTATTTTTTAAAAAAAAGGCGTGAAAGCCAATCTATTTATAGAAAAATCATTCCCTAAGACACAAATAATACAGTTACATACAAAGAATTTATTTATTTAAATATTGGCAATGCTAAAAATCAAAACATTCTACAATCCAGGACACTCTCATTGACATTAAGGATTTTGACGTCATGTGTCCCGTCTCTGTGACTCATATCGTCATTCTTATCAGATTGTCCAAACAAATTGATTTCTTAGCGCTTTTTTTATTTCGATACACTTGAAAGAATGTATTTTTGTGATAATAGAAAATTCTCTGCAAGTCATCAGCCTCAGATTGCACTAAAATGTTTAAAGCTATTCTAGTATTTTATGAATCTCTTAAAGCTTCGGAACAAAGCAAGCTATAGTTTGTTCATTAACCCTTCCCTCCTCCTTAGTTTATAGCAGAAACAAGGGAAGGAAGCAAGCTACAAATTTGTTGTCAAGTACATGTGTTTTATTTGTTTCCAACATACGATGTAGTAATTTTACTTACACATATCAATGGATCAGAATATGCACGTATAAGAGGAAAAGGAAAGAGAGTCTTTTTTTAACCAATTTCTTGTACTTTGCAAGCAGAAGCCATGATCAATTTATATTTAAACCACACAACTTTCTGTACAGTGGAACGCAATATTACAATATTTTTTATTGGGCTCTTGGCAAGAAGGAGGGATAAATCCTCTGTACGAGGGATCAGTTCCATGAGCTAATAGCCGCGATTTTGTTGTTCTTTGTGCATTTTGTTGCGCATTCAAACTGAGAAAATTAGAACTCCTTATCTTCCTAAGTAAAATACTTAAATAATTCTAGTAAATTGTGAATTCGGCTCAAGCAGGACATGTACAGAGTCAAAAGACGAACTTGGTGCCTTCAAAGAGATCTAAGATTTTAAAAGAATAAATTATCGTAAATTATTTGTATTTTCAATTAGGAATGATTTTACTTTTTGTTTATATAAAATGTTGCATAGCTTCTCCTGTTATTATAGATGGTATCTATTCTAACGCCATGGGTGTCTCAATGCTTTATTTTTCTGGGAACTTTTGGAATAATTAGTAATTAAATATTGACCGTTTGGCGTTATTAATATATATAAAATTTCCATATCTTTCTTTTAATTTTAGACTACATTTTAGTTTTGGAAAAAATGTTGGGGTGACCGTCATTTAAATTCGCGGCTTTTATTTTTTGCATGCTTTATTATTAATCCTCTTTAGATGTAAAATTTTTCAAACTTTTTGTATTTACTTGCGGCAGGAAAATTTATTGACACTTATCTTCGACTAATGCGCATATTTGGAATTCTGGATCTTTACAGCAAAATAGTTATTGGCGAAAATATCGAAAACCCTCCTGTAGGATAGGCTCGTGCACCAAGAACTATCTTGCCAACTGTATAGATGCCATCCAAGTCATTTTGAAATTGGGGATGAAAGGGATTCAATAAACATTATATTAGGGGGAACAATTTTTAAAACACATGAAAGTATCGTATTTGTACCAAAAATCATTTCCTAATTTCAAATATACAGAGTGAGGTGAAAAAATTCATTTGTTTAAATGTCTTAGAGAGCGAAGATGCATAAAATAACTTGGGAATCATAGGTACAATCCGAAGCATCAATTGGCGAGTAGATTCACGGCGTCGAGGGTGCCTTTCCCATGCTATATCAGATTCACAGCCTCTGCTTTGGAATCAAGGCGTTTGCCAGCTAACATTTTAAAGTGAAGTTTTTAGCTTTTCTACTATTCCATGCGTTCAATTCCTGATAATTTTCTGCTTTTGTTTTTTTTTCCTGGGGTGGGATGGCAGTCCCACCATATCAGTCCTTGTATTTCTGAATACTACTTGGATCGTATCATCCATTCAATAACTTTATTTGAAAATGCTTAGAAAGTATGCCATCTCTAGATGGATTTTCCAACAATCAACGTCAAATGTGACGCCACTATTTATTAGTATTTTTTATGGATCTCTTTAGCTTCCGGAATAAGCAAGCTACTCATATCAAAATCCTGATCAACTTATTTGATCATTTCCTCTCGTCTTTATCTCTCGTTTCTTCATCTCAGCTAGCAGAGCGATAGATCAGCGTCCTCAGCCAATACCGAATACAGAATTTCGTATTCACCCACACAACTATATCCCGCTGGCACCAGTGTTACAGAAACTCTTTTCTGGCGGGTGCCATAGGTGTAAACGATTCCTACCCCGCGGGATAATGGAGAATGAAAGGTTTATTCTGATAACACGGAAAACGTTACATGCTTTGATTTGCGACAATAATTTACTTGCACAGACGACGTAAACATGAATAACAATTCTGAAATAACCAGTTCCTTGTTTGAGAATTTAACTGAAACAATCAGTGATAATTAATGCTGACAATATGCTTACTTTCATTAGCTCAGCTACCGGCTTCCTACTTAAGCTCCTTTTTCTGAACTCAAGTCGTTCTAGTGGATCAGCACAACTCCCTCAGTAGTACAAAACGGTCCTTATATATTCTCCCTGACACGACGTGATGTCACACTAGTTTTTCTCGTATATATTTAAACGTATTCCACTTTCCTAAAGGAGATATCAGAAAAGGGTCGCATTTTCAGATAATCTAGTATGTAAAGGTCGCCAAAGTGGGGGTTCCCAGGCCATTATCATATACCTACCCTGTAAACTCCTCCCCAGCTATAAAGACTTGTAGAGGAAAGCGACATTACATCTTTGCAACAATATATTTTTGCAAAGTGCAATATCATATTATAAAATCACATTTAATTAATAATTTATAATCATCACATTTTAATTATTATTCATTTACATAATCATCACATTTTAGTGTTTACTAATCATCACATTTTATTAATAATTTATAATGCTCCCATTTCAATTAATAATTTACATAATCATACATACAATAAACGAGAGATTTAAAGAAGAGATAAAAAGTAATTGCTGATTGAGCAGAATTTAAAATAATAATTTCAACTATTCTAATTTCATTGGCAGAAAAGATCTGGCAGAAGTATTTAATATTAAATATTATAGCAATTTAACAGATTCGTTAAAATAGAGGTAAAGGATCCACGAGTATACGATAGATAAATATTTTGAAACGTAGTGACTAGTAGAAATATAGTAAACATAATAACATTTCAGAGGCCCAAAGTTTAATCAAAACTTAAGTAATGCTTTTAATTCTTTAAAAAGATTCTGTGTTCACTTTCAATAATTTCCTCATTATTAAACTTATCATATCAATAAGATTTAAAATTCAGTGAAATGTTTTGATTAACAACATCTCCCTAAAAAAAGCTACTACTGTTTATTAAAATAATATATTTTCACAAAAAGAAAGAGGACCCACGAGAGGAGTGCACAAAGTGCAATGGATTGTGTCACTAGAAACGCGGACAAAAATGTTGGTCGGCAGAGAGAAATCGGTGCATTTTGCAGGAATCCAATAGAGTTATGTCAATGGAAAACTCGGCACGGTTGTTTTCGTTTGCATTTCAAAGAAAAAGAAAAGAAGCATTTTGCGCGCTCTCACAAGTTCAATATATTAATACTCTTTATACTTTTTTATGGTAGTTCAACGAAGGTTTTTTTGTTTATATAGTTAGCCTCATTTTCATCATCGTAACACTTGCAAATCGAAATCCGAGTGTATAGGTATTTAATAACTGCAGCATAATGGACTAACAAGTTATAAGAGGACCCACATAGTTGAATTATTGAGTTCATTCAATTAAATTACGTTCATCTTTGCGTAGCTTCCTCACCTCACATAAAATCATAGTGTTTAAGAGATTACGAAAATTGTACATCTAAATAACTACCGCCAAATTTTGAATTATTAAGTATAATAAAGGGAAAGAAAATTTATTCATTCTTAGATATTACTATCAGAAAGCACTCTTAAGTTTATCGTTTATGAAAGGTATACTCATTTCAGTGCTTACAACAATTGATTCCATTAAAACAATAATAATTTGAATTTGAATTGTAAATGGTGTGAAAATGTTTGAACCTTATGGTTTTTCGAGTTTTAAGAAAAACCAAATTTCTCTTAATGTTCAATGAATGAAAAAGAAATAAAACGGACCACATAGTCTGCCATGTGGAGTTTGTGGAGCCCCGACACAATTCCATTTATGATTAAAGAGATGCAGAACTAATTAAGAGTAAATTTTAAAGAAATTATAAAGACATATTTATGCATTTTGCTTATTGAAGTATCGGAAGCAGAATGCCATTCAGACAGACAAGCTGGTCTGGATTATTTAGTAGTTTCAGATGCCAACTGCAGTGAAAATGTCTGCAGTAATATTGCGTTATTATTGCTTTTCTCCTCATTATATCTTCTGGCTAGGAAAGAAGTCGCTTGTGCACTGTAAAGTGACATATCAACAGGGGCGGATTAAGTTGGATGGGGGAACCGAGGTTGGGAAGCCCTCTAAAGCATTATTTTCACATTTCGTATTGCCAATCATTTTGGTTTCCAAAATACAGTGTAGTTAATATTGACATTTCAAAATTAAAAAAATAAATACTAATAATGTCCCAGCTAACGTTCTTATTTAAAATAGAGAGCATTTTAAAAGTTATTCTTTAGATGAGTAACGCGCCGTTCGGTGGTCTGGTCGTGACGCTGAAAATATTCAACGGTCGTCGCGTTTAGGTGATTAAATGAAGATTATAGAACGTCCTTTTCGGAACCTTTATTTTGCGAAACCGTAAATCTAAAGAAAAATAAAAAGCATACATTTAAGGGATTTTTTTTAATCGTTAATTTATTAAATCAATTCGACTAGACCCTTTCGAGTGATAAGAAAAATCAGAAAATAAAAAAACACATCAGTTCTGCTGATGGGTGGCAGCCATTGTATGGAAATCTCTCATATAGCAGAATTTCAGACGCCACTTGAAGAAAAGTTATTTGATCTGCCATTTGAAAGAAAAAGTAAAGTTGTAACTTTGTGCGTTTTATTAATTTTTGAAATGGTTTAATAATTTACTTGACCGCACTTGTATTAATGTTGCATACTTTTTGATAATGATAACTACATTGTTAATAAAAATATATATTTAACATTTATAATTGTTACATTATGCAACTATAATCGATATATATTATTCAATTCGTTAATTACAACTTAACTAATTAAACGCACCAACTAATATATAACACTTTTTTCAACCAGTTTCTGCATTTTTACTGAATACAATACTATTCTTTTAATAACGTAATGAGACACAGATTAAAAAAATGAATTAGTTGTGTTTAAATACTGATGAATTACAAAGTGTGAATACAAATAAGTTGATCTTTAATATTAAATATATTCAAATCGAAAAAGCATATAATCTAGGTTTGGTTTTGCTTTGAAAAACCAGTCAACCTCTTAAAGAACCAATTTGTTATAAACTTCTTCTCTCAATTTTTTTTTAGTTTTAAAAAAAAAAAAAATTCAGGCATCAGATTCCGTGTAAGGGAAAAGAAAATGTTTCAAACCATGTTTTCTAAGTATTGACGTTCAAACTGAAAATTAATGCAAAATCAGTTCCTTTCTGTTCGTGTCCTGGCATTCGATGCTGTATTCACATTTCAGTATTTTCTCTTTTCAAGCAGCTTATATTCTTGTTAAATATCATTGCCTTTACCTCCTCAAAGCATCAAGATTTTCAGGAAAATATTCAAGAAGGGAGTACCAAAAAGGCATTTTTTTAGGCTCATCAATAGAACTCAATTTTCAAAGTTTGCGGCATTTTCTCTCTATTATTGTAAGCTTAGGATCTTGAAAGTTTCAAAAATTTCTAGAAGATCGACTACACTACTGTTTCTAACCAATTTCATTTCCCCTTAATTTTTCCCTTCATTAACTGTTTTATATCAGGCCGACAGACACGCCTCCTTTGATTTTACCTTCTTATTAATGGGTCAAAATATCAATTAAATATCGAAGCCAATCACCATTTTCATCCAAGACTAAATAAATTTTCCAGCTAATTTTGTAAGGATGATATAGATACTCGTCTTGGATACCTAAGTTAATCTGAATCACATTCTTTGATCAAAATGTAAGAGTTTGCCAGGCCTTTCTTCCTTAAAGGCGTTGTTTTCAGATCAAAGATATCATTTTTAGACTATCAGTTTAGTAAATTTTTATTTTTAATTTTTTGATTCGAATACTTGAGCAGATTCTTTGGAAGAATTTAAATTGCGTACTTAATATTTAATTCACCCTGTAAATTTTCAGCTTCTGCATTGTTTTCGGCTTTTCTATTTTGACTAATTAATAGTACTGTTTTATTTTAAAATTTTGCTACTTTTAGTGTGAAATTATATTTTATATTTGTAATTTTCATTTTACTAAATTTAATTTAAATTCTGATAATAAGAGTATATGTTATTCGATGGATTTTACATTTTCAATTTCTATTAAATATCCATTACCTATTTTTGATTTGTGAAAAATCCGTGGGTAGTGGAAAAAAAATGTCATTTTTGACTTCAGGTCATTTATGATCATTTTCATTATTTCTGATTTACTGAAAAAACATACGAAAATCTACAAATCCAGCTACTACGTGAGAAGAATTCTAGATAGACCTGAAACACTGTCTAGACAAGATTTTACATTGGTTGAGGTCAGAATGGGTTTTGTTATATTATTTTTTAGGTAAGACAATTTATCTCGATATAAAATAATTGAATTTCGGGATCTCTTTTCAACTCAAAATTAGGTACTCGCCTAGACTTTAATCCATTGTGTAAGAGAAAAGGTTTACCACCATCGTTCTGAAAAATTACGATCAGAGCTTCTCATAGCATCTTCTTAGCCAGCTTTCTTGGAACCCAAACAATTAACAGATCTTGTGGTTATTGTTCTTGAATCGATTATTCAGACAAAAAGTTTCAATATCTAGACATTCAAAAGGTGTAAGAAATTAAGTTGTATCAAACATGAGAAGATGTTTCAAACAAATTGCCTGACTACCTTTGATAAAATTTGGGGCACATGCAGTGCCAGGCAGGCATATGCCTCTACATTGATTTAGGTGCTCCCGTAAAGACAGTTTTGAACATTGCATTATTTCAGGCTGTTGCCTTAAACTTGTGCAGCACAGCATTTGGGCATACGGATGGGCGCGGTTCGCAAAAAAAAAAAAAAAAAAAAAAAAAAAAAAAAAAAAAAAAAAAAAAAAAAAAAAAAAACAATAACAGCAGACAGAACTTCACAAAGTTTTTCAGCTGTGAAATCATATAACTGCATAAAGAGTCAGATTTAATTTTATTTAAGATGTACAACATAAAAGCACAAAGAAGAGAAATAAAAAGTAGAAACATTTTATAAATAATTTAACGAAATTGTGAAACCTACCTTTGCCAAAATATAAAGCATTCAAGAAAAAATATTAAATTTAAGCTTAGGAGATAAACGTATTCATCTATAGTTTAAACTATGATCAATTTTCCCACCTGAAGGCGGTTCAAATCCTTTTCAACAGATATTCATAATAAAATGGCACAGATTTCTTTAGCTATAATTTAAGATGTTCTTCATACTGTGTTTTAATAAAATAATGTTCAAATTAAAGAGAAAAATACAACGACTAAAACATCAACCAATATTTTTAATGGTTTACACAATATTGATCACGATACAAACAAAGTTGTAAAAATATATACAAAAATAGAAAAATATATATCCACAAATTCAGATATTGAAATTTATTCATATAACAATTTACAATTACGAAACAAATGAAGAACAAAATAGAAAAGGTTTTGTTGAGTCTACTTAGAGGAGGAGAAAACAAGTTCTGATAACAGAACAAACGGTGTGATTTCAACAATGTAATTTCGTGTTTTTCACACGTGTATGCATTATATACCAACATCGAACGAAAAATAGAATAATACAGTTCATCTTTCTTTGAAATCCGATATTGTAATAAATATATTTTGAACATTCAAATGAACTGCAGTATATTTTTAGTGCTTTTTTGAAACATTTTCAAAGATCTAGCTTTAATCAATATTGATATTTATTTTTTAAAACTATCAAAGCTTTATATTTTTTAATAAAGAATTAAAACAAAAAATAGATAAGAATAACTTGATTAAAGTTTTACTGTAAATATATAAGTTCTCATATTGCCAATTTATTATACTGTTTGGATAATTGTTTCACAAACCATTACCATAACAACAATGGAACTGCATTTTATTATTATAAAGTACAATGACTATTAAATATTTGGCTTCAAATGTTTGCCAAGCAGAGTTACTGATTAGTCAAATGTATTTGAATTATTTCCTAGAATATCCAGAAAAAACGGAAAATGCTGAGAGAATATGTATAGAATTTTATCGTAAAATATACAGAGTTGAAGAAAGGAAATCATTTTGTATGAAGCCTTTAAAATTGGTAATTACGGGCAGCAACATCGGATGAAAGATGTTACTGTGCATAAAAGTGTCACTAGTATTCAAAACTTTTAATTATATTTACACGATTTTTATGTTTCATCTCACACATATTTTTAAATCTTTTATACTTCCTCCCTCAGTCCTTTGCTTTCTTGCCATTCCTTCCTCAAAGAGATTTGAACTTTTTTTCCTTCCTCTAACAGAACTTTTAGCATTTTCTTTGAATTGACATGGACTGTGGTTCCAAAATTCAGCAGAATAATCACATAAATCGATATATGTCTCACATTCTCACCGGCTTAGAGTTTCATTAGCACATTAAATAGGATGAGTTATTTAAAAGAAACTTCCAGGCTTTCTCAGCTGTTTTCAAGGAAGAGACTTGCAAGCGGCCACTGCATATGAATCCCAAGAACCCTGAGGCCAAAGATGTCATTATTGTTCTTGTTCTTCTTGGGTGACTGTGTAAAACCGTATATCATCCGTCATCGGAAAGGTACAAATGTTAAAAGAATTTGCCCCTGCATCCAGCATGAGGGCTTGGAAAAAAAAATCTTGGTACTGAGCCAGTGGAAAACCATTGAGGATCGAGATATTCATGGTAAGCTTGAGCCCAAGGAACATGTAATTCTTCCGCATCATATAACCCAAAATACACTAACCGTTATAAGGTTTTCAAAGTTTTTCTGTGTCACTGATTGCCTCAAGCTCTGCCCACAGTTTGTACACTGTTTACTAGACAATACTTGCATGGCTAAAGCAGAGTTTAATATCCATAGGGTTTGGTTGAAGCTGCAGGTCTTGCGCCGTTTTTTGCTCGATCTCGGTATTTCCGTAGTCCTTGAAAAAAGGAAATTTTGTATATTCCAATCATGTTTGATCAGCCATCCCTTGCGAACTTCTTCACCTCTCTCCTGCTTCCCACAGGTGTGGATTAGTAGGAACTTAGAAGGTAATTTTCTTTTATAGAAGAGCAAGGAGAATGTTCTGAACTGCATCAAATTCTAAGTGCGTTCCATGCCATCTCTGAAAAAACTTCCACAGTGTTGAATGATTCGCTGAACAATGCAATAGCAGTCTCACCAGCGACATATCAAGCTGTTGGCAAAGGATGGATAATCCTTGATTCCACATAAGACGCTGCCATTTCAAGTTGAATTTCAAACCATGCTTTCAGATGAGTGTTATCTGCTCATCGAATATGCACAGAAGTTTCAAGTTCTTTTGGTCAAAGAATAAAATTTTAAAATTTATTGCTGAAAAGAAAATATATTTAATTCTAAAGAGATATATTGATATCAAAAGATGCTGAAAACAGGGATTCTCTGCAAAAAAAGCAAAAGAGGGAAATCACGTTGATTAAAAAAAAGCAAAAATAGGAAATCGTACGTAGATTTTAAAAAAGTTAAAGTGTGGGAATCCTTTTGATAAAAATTTGTGATAAAATTCCATTTCATAACGTTGTGCGTGAATTTCTTGGATATTAATATAATATAACAATAAATGAAAATTTGGTTATAGATGAAATCAATGTTCTCAAAATGAAAAGCTTTAAAAAAACCAGCTGACTACACTCCAAAAATAGGGCTTACTCTACTACAACATACAAATATATATATAATTTAAAATTTGAGTTTTTCAGTCATATTTTAATAAGCTGTACATGAATAACCAGAAACCCCAAATCCAATCCATTTTTTACAATTAAAAATATGTACTATTAAGAATTTAAAATGTTTAAGTTACTAAAGAGTTCAAATTACTGCATTCTTCCACAAATTAAAAATTTTGAAAAATACTAACAATATTATTATTTATTACTAGTATACCATTTTTACATAAATCTGAAAATCTATAAAAATAAGCAATTTCATTTTCTTTTTATCAATAATATTTTGCACCAAAATTTATCTATTTTGATGGTTCTTATTTTTTTTTAATTTTAACATTACTTTAGAGATTAGTTCAAGTTAAGTTTGACAGCCCTTTACTTTTATCTCAACTTTTTTCTGGATATTTTTGGATTCGTTGCATTTTCATACATCATAAAAGTTGGTTCCATGCAGCCTCTTTAAACATGTGGATTTTTTCTTATGGTTATGTTGCTAGTTTGCATCACAGACATTTTTGTACGACTTTTCTTTATAGCATTTCAATTCTTTATTCTGTCTTCTCTTAATGAGTTTATTTTGTTCAGTTTATCAAGTACGACATTCATTGGGTGTCTTGCATTTCACCAGTTTTCGGATGTAAGCTTCTCTTTGAAAGTCAATGACTGGAAAAACAAACCGTTCACGTAGGCGCAGCTCATAACCATCACATACGCGTGTTGAAACAATTTAATCTGATGTGATTCTCATCAATTCTAAAATACAACAAGTCTTTCTGTTAAAATGGATATCCGTCAGAAAAGTCTGCTAAAAGGTTAGCAAGGCATTTTTCCACAAACCATAGCCACACCCAATGCCTTAAATACACATATCTTTAATTTTTTTATCCTGATAATTGAGATTTCAGACCAACTTTTATAAGTTGTTTGCAGAGTATCACCACACAAGTAAGATTAGAGAAAAGAAGAAGAAATATCTGCGGAAACTGAGGACTGATTTTTTTAAAAGCGGAATACCTATTACCCGTTTCCATGAAATCATAGTTATAAAAAAAAAAAAAAAAAAAAAATCCGCCGTTCAGCGGAGAGGCAGCATCTGAAAGACATCACATTTATGGTTCCGTCTCATTTAATTCATTGAAGTTTGAATAGTAACTCAAAATGTCATTTTTCTAAACTATAGATTTCCATCATCGCCCTCACCGAATGATATTGTTAGTGGGGCCTTAAATCAAAACTAATAATTGTGCTATTACCAAAGTACTTCCATTTTCTTTTATTACATTCAAGATCTTGATGCATTTGACGTCACCATTTAATCATGTATAATCAGTAATGTACATGATAAAAAAAAAAATTCTTTATATTTTACGAAAATATTATTAAAATTTTGCATGAATTTATAATTTAATTCATTACACGGTGTCCCCCCTAAATGGAAATAAATAACATTTTCTTAAATATTACTCATCGACTTATATTTTCATTAAATTTTCTTTCGTAAAATTAGTATATTATAGAAAATAATTTATTTCCTGTATTCATACTACTTAAAATTTTTTTATACCGTCCATACTGCAAATATTAATTGAAAAGGTTCAAATTTACATTCACTATAAATATAGAAAGTTTCAGCTTTTGTATTTAAAACATACAAGAAGTGTAAAGGAAAATTTATTCACTAAGACTACTTTTTTCCACCTCGGCTGATGTTTGATGGTGATTCGTTCATTGAGAGATTCATGGATAATGAACTTCAATAAGTTACCAAAAATGGAAGATCAAATCCATGATACATTTATAACTCAAATTAAAAATTGGACAAAATTACATTTTTTGAAAAATTTACAAAATAAATTCAAACTGTATAGACATGAATACAATCAAATTCAATTGATCTTACCTGCACTCCAAAAGAAACAGAGCTACAAAGTATATAAAGAATCTAGACAAATAAATTTTCAAAGGCACATTTTATTTAGGAAATTACTTTTTTCAGTGAACGACTTCTAGAAAAGAAAAACATATACATTAGTAACCAGCCAGAAAGCTCTCTTTGAGCGCAATGAAAAGGCAAAAAGAAAACAAATCAAAGTCATTAATGCAGACCTTGGATAAGTTAAGAGGAAAAAAAGAAAAAAGCATTAGTTGACCAAGCGCCACATTTAGTATCACAAAATTATTGCTTCAAAAACTATTTGGTAAAAGCCCCAACTTATAATTCTTAATTGTAGATTTGGCCTCTTTGATCATTTTTATAGATAATTTTCATTTTGTTGGCATCGAACTCTCAAATTGGAAGGGTAATAGGACAATTAAAACAAATAAATGTTTTAAGAATAATTTCAGAGGTTTCTTAAACTCTGCAGCCTTAATAGGCGAGTATGTAGGTGAAACTTAATAATAATACTTTTGACTAATAACAAATAATTTTAATGTTTGACCATATAGGCTAACAATGATAACTTCACTTTTATGTGCTCCTTCCCTTCGGTATAGAGTCGATGGTTTGAACTATGAACTCCAGAGAGTGAGTATCAGGATGCATGATTATAAATTATTTTAAAAGTCATGATTAGATAAATACTACTAAACCGAATATTTGCATTCGGCAGTTTTCTGTGTTCAATAGGTTTGCATTTCTGTAATATCATTCAGGGTGACCTTTAGTTTAATATTTCCAAATTTCTTAGATACAGTGGCAGAGAACTAATTGATGCAGGAAATCAGTCTTAAAAACACTTTATGACTCTTTTACCAAATAAAACCTATTCAATTCTTCTTTGTTATTATTATTTTTTTTACTTTTTTATTAACAGCACTCTAGAATTCAAAGTATTTTTGTAAAGTTCCCACCTTATTTGAGTAAAACTTTATAATTGGGGCATATGTCTAGGTGCAATATTTTGGGATTATAAATTCTTGTTCCACTTTTTTGGACTCCTGTTACCGTGTAATACAAAACTGAGTTAATATTTGCAGATCTTGATCATAACTTTGTGTGAAATGTAATTCTGAATATTATTTGATAGAAATATATTTAAGAGTGAACGTGAAAATATTATTATATAGTTATTCAAAGTATATAATAAGTTTAATTATCCAGGACAAGACCAAATAGTAAAGCAAAAGGTCGTATAGGACGAATTCCAGATATCCGTTACACATCTAATATAGTACACATTTGTTTTTTAAGCCCCAAAGACAAAGATCAGGAACAACCCGTTGTTTCAGAAACTGACAAAAGAAAGAAAAAGGAAAAAATCAATAAACGCCATGTAAAGCATTATTTACTCAATTAGATGTGATGTAAAGAGAAATGAAAGTAAAACATTTTTTAACGAAAGGATTAAATGAAAAACCAAAACATTTGGCTCTTTTAATTCAAAATTTTTTAGTTAGGTTTTACCGAAAACTTCGACAAGCAATAAATTACCATTCATACTTTCGGTCACAGTTCATATGACTAGAAATCGAAGGTCAATTTTCTTAATATTTTTCGAAAAATACTAAATGTAAAAAGATTGGGAAGATATATAAAAAAATATAAGATCTCCCTAACACCACGGTAAAGTTCAAATGCCATTATAATATATATTATTTTGCCTTTATGCATATCCACGATTTGTGCAAGTTTTGTATCAAGTGTATAATTCATTTTACAAATTTAAACAATGAAAATTAGATAAAATTATAAAGTATTTTTAAATATTATTCAATTAAATATCAGTTTGAAGAATCTTCATAGCATATGCTGATTGCTTTTTATTTCTAGTTAGATAAAAAGAAACGAGAGCATCTTATACAATTGCGATTTTTAAAAATCTTTTTTACAAAAGAAACATGTTTTTATAAATATTAGCGGAAATACAGTCAATTTCTGAAAAATAAATCATCATTAGCTTATCTTAGAAGCAATAACGCTGAATTTGTGCTCACTTTGAAATAAGTTGCTCCTACATCTGGATTTGAATTTATGACCCGGAAAAAATGATGCTATGTTTCCTTTGGCAGTTAAAATTAGTTACTACATACAGATATGACGCTCTTCAAATTAAAACACTTTAAATTTTAATATAATGATTTGCTGGAATATTGTCTAGCATGCACTCTGTAAGTTTCCGTAAAATTTAGTTAAAACTTTATTATAAAGCAGTAGTTAGTTTAAAAAACTATATACCCATTTAAAAAAAACTCTGGAATGGAGTACAATTTTACGAAAATGCACAGAATTATTGTTTTACAGCGCAAAAACTTTTTAATGAAAGTTTGAAATCATTCTCAGCTTTCTGTGAGCAATATAGTCGAAATCCTTGTGATTTTCAGCAATTTTTTTTCATCCCTAAAATCTCCTCGTGGCCGAATCTCTACCATTAATATAATAGTTCAAGATCGTACAATGTTACACCTAATTCATCACTACTAATTGAGATCATTTATACATATTAACTACAAATTTTTTTTTCTTTTAATACAAGTTGACTTCATTTTTTGCATGTAAAAGTGTATTGAATATTCGACACTCGTTTGTGTATAATTATTTTAATTACTCAAATTACAAGTTATTGTTTATATAGCATTAAACAGAAAGAATTAGTATCTGCCACTTTATTCTTTTTAAGGAAGATATTGCTTATTGGCAAATCTGACATATATGCATTTATTTTTCAAACAGCTTTTGGAAGTATTGTAAATATAGAAGATAAAAAATTACTTCAAAGCGAGAATAATACAAAATATTATTCGTTTTGTAGCCTACTCATGTAAGCTAGTAAATGCGGTAACCTGGACTCTAATAATATCGAGTGAGTAAATGTTTTAATTTTTATCTGCCTATACAATATTTTGAGTTACATATCAGGAAGAAGTACGTTCCTCTGTTTAGGAGAAGTTTTTTTAGATAGACAGAAAAATGTATTTTTCTGCTTTATATTATAGATACAGAATAATAAAATATATATGAATTGATATAAAACCAAAAGAATCCTAGAAACAGCAGCTCACTGACAATACTCTCTTAAGAAGAATGTAGTCCATTTATTTGCACTAGAATAACATACACTGAAGTGCCAAAAGTCGTAATACGATATCTCTGCTATAGAGCGTGAGTTACATTTACTCATTATATATGTTTGTGATATGGATTGAAATTAAATAACTTCATTTAAAGTTTCATTTCCTTAAAATAGAAAACAAAATAAACGGAAAATAATCAAAGTATTAATATGCGTCGAACTTCCGGTTAAGTCTTTTATGTTATAGAACACAAAAGTGTTAAGGTAATATTTAATTATAACTAAAGTTAAAGAATTACGTTCAATAGTTTGACCATTCCATTAGTGTTATCAGTAATGAAATTTTCAAATGACAGATGTTGAATAGTGAATATAAAATTTAAGAATAGAGGCTAAACCCACTTGAACTTGATTTTAAAGGCATAAGGGGTGGGAATAATTTGTTTCTCTTTCTTATATCTGGTTATTAAAAATTTTTGTTGCTATTAAAATTAACATTTTCCGGATTGAAACTTACATTTTCTGAAAAGGTTAATAGCAAAATTAAATGGTTTAATTTGGATTCCTAAAGGAATGGAAAAAATTGCTAAAATCCCCTTGATTAATGAATGAGACATTTTTTTAGGCCATGGAGACATCCAAATTTGAAACTGTATTTTTTATTATTTACACTTGATTAGAATATTTTATACTGATTTAAGTAAATATAACATATTTCTCATGAAAAAGTAAATCAAATTCAGTGGAAAATATAGTAAATAAAAAAAAAAAAACGCTTAAGATAAAATCCATATATCATCACTTGGTTTATCGCCGTTTTAAAGACAATACGAAGTAACAATAAATTTCAATTTCTGAAGTGCAAAGGTTCATTCAGCTAAAAAATAATAATAAAAACTCTGAAGGAAGATTAAGATTTTACTGTGCTTGCAAATTACGTTTTATTCATAGTTACAGAGCTGCAAGTAAATATTTCCATTAAATGAAATTTGCATGTGTGTTAGATATAATAATATCTACAAATTATATAGCAAAAGGTGAATTAGTATCAAATTACAGAGAAAATTGAAAGGCAAAACTTTCTAAGACCATTTTAGGATTAGCATTCATTGAATAGTTTCTCAGAAAATATTTTAATTTACAGTTAATAATAACTCACCGATTGGATCCTGACTTAGAACACAGCACACCGCGGTTGGCACAATCCAGCGATAGGTCAATACAAACAATTTTGATTACTTTCAGAGAAAATAAGAAGAATTTTACTTTTAAGCATTATAACAAGAGTTTCCGTTACTTATATAATAGAAAAGGACATCAGTTAATTAAATAATATTTTTGAAAAGTCATATTTGAAAAAAAAAATATTTCATTGTGAAAACAAAATTGATTTCAGGGCATTTAGGTATTTGAATAAATAGATTGCAATCTCATTTTACAAGATCAACTTTTAAATGTAAAAAAATGATACAAACCCAGAGAAGTGTATGTATTTTAGTTAGATTTTACATAACATATACATCTAAATCAGGAAAAATTCTGCCATAGAAGATTAACATCCATATTTCTACCATGTTAATGAAGTAGTGATAAAAATACCTTTTTTTACTTTCTCGTATGCAGTATGAAGAAAATGTTATGTAATCACACTCAGAAACTCGAACTCGTGGTTTGTCTAGATTTGGTTTAGACTCCCTGGAGGTCAAAAAAACGCAATTTTGGAATTATGTCTGTCTCCAGACATATTAACTCGAAAACTATTAGAGCTACTGGGATGGTGACATTTGGTATGTGATCTCTACACACAATTTGTATATTTTATCACATTTTTGGACAAAATCAGCCATAGTATTGAGGGTATTCTCTGACCCATGTCATATTTGAACTCTATAACTCCAAAACTTGAATAGCTAGATGCATAAGGTACACATATTTGTCATCATAGATAACGAATCTATATCAAATTGAGCAGAAATCCATCGAAAAGTTGATGGTCATGTCGGATTGTATAATCTCGCATAGTGTAAGAGTATACACTCCTAAACCCTTTGGATTGAATAAATAATAAAATTGGTTTGACAGTTTTGCTGACATTAGTATAGATCTGTAAAATTTCCTTTCAATCGGTTTAAAAAAGGCGTTCAATTGCATGACCAATTATTTTAATTCTATTCTCCATGCGCATGTGCGTACTGTAATCTCGGTACGCGGAATGAATTACGTCACTTTGTGCCAGGCGGAAGGGATCGTTATCTCTTTCCTTTCTTCTAAAATATTTATATCTTCTGAATACATAGTATAGAAATAAATAATTAATTCTTCTTGTCATGAAATATTTGAGCGAACTCTCAACCAATTTTTTGTATCAAGGGTTTGAGAATATATTTGGTATGGAATTGTCGTTTCGATTCACCCGATATGAATCGCATTCATGACCAGTGGAAATATGTGTTGAGCCTACATGCATCTATGACGGCGATAAGTGAGGCCCCACTGTGGCAATTTCATCCCATATGATAATGTTGTGAAGATCATGCCAAAATAATCCCTAATGTACAATTCGAGAACGAACAATTCCAAGGTACAAAATGTTCCAATTCGTCGAAAATCACGGTTCTTGCAGGCCACAATACTGCTATTAAACCGCTGGTATGAAAAGGTGACTCCTCATACTTTCTTAGTAACATGGTAAGTATGATGTTAATCATGACACGAGAGCCTAAGACATTTTGAATTATTTGTAATGTTAATGTGAAATTTATTTAAAAATAAAGATAATTTCTTTCTGGTTTTCATCTTTTTTTACACAAAAGTTGATCTTATGCTTCTAATGCCTAAATATACCAATCAGTGCAACAGCATTGCTCACTTATGATATCCTTTACTTATTAGTAACGAGCTTTGTTATAAATAATCAAAAAACAACGGCACTGTAAGTAATCAAACATTTTTTTTTTGTGACTTGGTTGCGTTTGAAACCTGTAATGGCTTCGTTAAATAAAGTAAACTTATTTTCTGAGAAATTCAATTAAAATGTTCTTGAAAAATGCAACCTTTATATTCCTTTTATGTTGTGAATATTATTATACCTGTACATGCAGGTGACTGTTACGCTCAGCTGATAAAACGGCAATTTTGCAACACAAGCATTCAATGTCTTTTTTGCTGCTACGAAACGAAGGCCATTCGAAAGATGTAAACAAACGACAAACAAAACGATGATAATTCTGGCGTTTTTTTTTTTTATTGCGGAATTTACTTTCGTAATTTATAGTTATTTGCCAACGTTAAAAAATATTCACAATCGAAGTGAAATAATAAAATACGGACACCGACCCCAGCAAACTATCCTTTAAAAAATGTAATTCAAAGGGGACTTTGATCCAAGTAAACCATTTATTAAACCTTTTTTCAGAAAATGAAAGTTTGTCGAAAATGTTAGCAGTGGGTAATATTGAAAGGGCATGATTCTTAAAATCGGTAACATATTCACCATTCGGCGTCTGTCATTGAGGTACGGTGCCGACAATGAAGGTGTCAGACAGTGATTAAACTTTTAGTTATGTAGTGAAATATTTATTTGTTGTGACTACATCAAGAGATCATTTATATATTCTTTGATTGACCTCGTTTATTTTGTTTCAACTTATACAGGGAAATGAGAGCTTTTAAAAGTGATTGTGAACAAACATATTAGTAAAGTATGACAAATATAAGGAGATGTCGCATGAGCTTTGCACTTCATTCCTTATTTTCAAGTGCATTACTAAATAGTATTTACATTATTCTTAAGAGTATTGATGATTTATCAATTCAAGTACCCGGGCTATTCTAAATCTTATATTATACAAGCGAGAAAGACACATTTTCACTACTATCTGTCGCAAAAAACTTCTTTAAGAACCTATTCTGATTAATGTAACTCGAAAATATTGTATGAATAAAAAGTGGCTGTTTTACTCGATAATGAAGTCGGAATCTCATTGCAGGCTAAATGATGTGGTGATGTTTTCTTATTTGTATTGCTGAAGCAATTTTTGACTACATATTTACAATGCTTTAAACTAATGAAAAATATAATCATATGATAAGATTTTCGCTTATTAACTCATCTTTCTTAAAAAAAATTGACGTAATTATTTCTGTTTAGCAATTATATATTTTTAAATGACGTAATTTACTCAGGTAAAATAATTTATACGCAAGCAGTACTGCAATCATTCAACGCTTTACGTAAATAATGAGAAACCGTAACTTTGTAAAACGAAAGAACACAGCCGGTTAACCATCAACCATCAAAAATGATTCTATCGATGACGCCACGATCATATTAAACCGAATTCAAATACGAAGGCAAAGACCTTTGAAAATATCACCAGAACGCGAATTTTCGTCCGTTTTCAGTAGCCAGCCATCTATTCCAAAAAAAACGAATTATCTGTTCAGTGAATAAGAAAAATAAACGTCAAAAAATTATTAGCAAAATAAAATACTAAAGGAATATCTAAGCCTTCGCTTATTATATTAGTGTTATTAGTTTTTATCTAATGCCGCAAGGGCCAAGTTTTGCCATTCTGCTCCAAAGTCTAAGCTTTAGCTAATGAAAAGAGAAGTTCGAAATAAATCCTCGTTTTAAAATGTAGCCACAAAATGAAGAGGTGAAACTGACGAGACAAGACATTCACTAATGGCGGGTATCGGTAGAGCCGTGAAATAGCTTTCATTCGGTTCTTTGAAATTCCCCTCACTCCCCATTTCAAAGTGGACGATGCGATCTTCCTGACTTCCACTACAATTAGTGATAGCGAGTCCCTTCACTTCACACCGCAACCCTTACTGATTGGAGGGTTACAAAGAATCTGATTATCTTTGTAGTTGGTCGCACACGTTTTCTTTGCTGACCGGGCATGACCAGGCATGCGCACACGTGACCAGATCTGGAATTCAAATAGAATTCTGCCAAACATTGCTTTAATAACATCGTTTATTTTATTGAAAATTTATCTTAAAATTATTACAGATTATTCATAATAAAATTATAATATTAAAAATATAATTAATTGTAATTTTGATTACTAGGTTGGTTTTTTTTTGGGGGGGGAGAGAGTTGCACAATAGCCATTCCTGGCTCACATGCGCAACACAAATGATATAATTTTAGAGCTTTGGTATTTAAAGAAGGTAAAACTAGATAAAAGATAAATGACAGACAAAATTACTAACTTTTATTTAAAATTTAGAATTTTTTTTATTAATACTTCTCTTAAAATACTCTTCTTTATTATTTTGAAATTACGAAAGTCAATGTTATTTCCAGAGAATTTTCAATACTTTTGCGGAAGCATACGGTGCTCCTATGACTTTGATTTTATTTTGCTGAAGCTAATTTATTTACTGAAAAGTTCAATGTGGGAATTAAAATTAATAAACATAATGAAATTAAACCTACATCTTCTAAAAGATGTTCTAATCTTCAGCAATAACTTTTAAACAAAGATCCGAAGTTATCTGAAATCCAGAATCAGTAATTTAAACAATTAATTGTGTTAAGAACTTTATTGACATAATGTAAGTTTTTATTGCATTGCCAACCAACAGAATTAACTGCCTTTAAAATTGAAGCAAAATGCAATGAATATGTACATATTTCCTTACGGTAACACGTGCTGCGTGTGGGTGGAGGGCATACGTATTATTGATGCAGGTTATATCTTGAACTGGTATCGTATGAATTAGACTTTTACGTTCTGTCAGCAGCATGACCAATGTTTTCCGTGGATTTCGGTTAGTCATTTTTAAAAACAATTTTCTGTAATGTTCTGTACTTTTTATAGTATTTTATAGAACTTTTTATAGAACTGTACTTTTTATTGAATAGACGTGACCTAAAAAACAAAGGTAACATTGTTTCTGGTTCGAAAGGACAAGAAATACTCCATTAGATGGATCCGTGGAAAGAACGGATGAATCTACCGGTCTGTTAGATCCGGATCCGTGTATTCGATCATTTCTCGTTCACTCTTGGCGTTCCGCAGTGATCAACACACCACCGTGTCTTTTTCATTCACTCCTCCTCAGGGAATGTGTATAAAGTTTTTGAGCGCACGTGGTAAATCGGTTAATTCCGGGAATGTACTTTTAAATTTGAAAAGTAAGACTTTTTAAAATTGTTCCTTAGTCGTATGTTTTTTTTTCCTGTCATATTATTTACAGTAACATTTATCTTTAAGAATAAATTCTCGTATCTTAATATCCTCTAATATGTTTTGGGGAGTTCATTTACACTATTTCCTACAATTTTTTTCATTTCTTTTTTCAACTTTGTTTTGAATAATATATAAATATTTAAATAAGGAATTTTCACTCACTTTTATTTTGCTATGTTTGTATCACTTTCTTAAAGACAAAGAATATTGTATTTCCTATTTCTTTTACGTTTTAATGTCATAGACAATTTAAACTTTCTGCAATTGCGTGCTCTTTATAACAAAAAATTATTTTAATATACAAAAAACTTTATTATAATTTAATTGACTAATTTAATTAAATTTGTATTCCTCACCCTTTGTATAAGCGGATGGTTTGTTCTGGTAAATTATTTCCAAGATTCCAGAATATTTTTAATAACGAGTTTTAAAACAATAACTTAAAATTAGAGTATAATTAAAATAGAAGTCTTTTTTTTCAGTAAACTGATAAAAATAAAAAGGTATTTTAATAATTACTTCTCATTAACATGGTAGAAATATGATTTTAATCATGGAAGAAATTTCTGAACTTGAGTTAGATGTTTAATGTTGTGTAAAATTTTAACTAAGAATAAGATAATTTCTCTGGGTTTGTATCACTTTTTAAATTTAAAGTTGATCTTGCAGAAATGAGATTGCAGTCTATTAATTGAAAGACCTAAATGTCCTGAAATCAATTTGTTTTCTTTGCAAACGAAATAATATTTTTTTCTAATACGACTTTCTTTCAAAATATTTACTCAACTTATGATGTCCTTTTTCTTATTATATAAGTAACGGAAACTTTGTTATAATGCTTAAAAGTAAAAATTTCTTCTACATTTTCTCGAAAGTAATCAAACCTTTTTTTTTTTCAGGCTGACCTATCGCTGGATTGTGTTTACACGCCTATGGTAAAAGTTGTATTCTAAATCAGGATCCAATCGGTGAGTTATTTATTAACTGTAAATTAAAGGGTTTATTTTTCTGAGAAACTATTCAACGAACGGACATTTTTTATTATTTTTTTAGCTGAATGTTTCTTTTGCATTTAAAAAATTGAAATTTAATCTTACTTCGGAATATCTTATAATTGTTAAGCTGCGATAAACCACGCGATGATATAGGATTTTATTCTAACGGTTTTTTTTTTTTACTATTTTCCTCCAAATTTGATTTAATTATCATGAGAACATAGTTATATTTAGTTAAACGTTCAGTATAAAATCTTCTCCTCAAGTGAATAATAAAAATAAAATTTTAAATTTTGGACGACCTTCTTTGCCTAAAAAAATGTCTCATTCATTAATGAATGGCTTTTCAGCAATTTTTTCCAATCTTTTACGTATCCAAATTAAACCATTTAATTTTGCTATTAACCTTTCTCAGAAAATGTAAATTTTCAATCGAAAAATTTTAATTTAATAGAAAATAAAAATTTTTAATAACCAGAAATATACGAAAGAGAAACAAACTATTCCCCGTAATTCCTTTTGCCTTAAAACCAAGTGCATGTGGCTTAGCTCTACCCTAACTTTATATTCACTTATTCAACATCCGTCATTTGAAAATTCCATTGCCGATAATGAAGAATTAATGATTGGTCAACCTATTGCACGTGATTCCTTAACTTTAGTTACCTAATTAAATATCAATTCTAATTAATTTTGTGTTGTATAATAAAAAGGAATAAACGGAAGTTTTGCCGCATATTAATACTTTGATTACTTTCCGTTAATTTAAGGAAATGAAACTTTAAAATGTAGTAATTTAATTTCAATCCATGATTTAAGCAAACATATGTAATGAGTAAATGTAACTCGCGCTATAGCAGGAGATATCGCATGACTTTTAGCACTTCAGTGTATGTTATTTCAAAGTGCAATACAAATAATTGATTGCATTCTTCTTAACAGTATTGCCAGTGACTTGCTTCAAGAATTCATTTGGTCTATATCAATGCATATATATTCTAGAATATTCTCTATCTATAATATAACGCAGAAAATACATTTCTCTGTCTATCTGTAGTTCACAAAATCCCTGAACGGGAATGCATTCTTCTAATATGTAACTAAAAACATTGTATATAGATTAAAAATAAATATAAACTCGATATTATTATAGCCCAGGTTACTCAGTGTTTACTAGGCTTCACCGAGTATGCTACAAAACGAAGAAATTTTGTATTATTCTCGCTTTTGGAAAAATTTTTATTCTATAATTGCAATACTTGAAAGCTCAGCTGAAAAATTAAATGCATATATGTCAGTTTTGCTAATAAACAATATCTTCCTTAAAAAGGATATTGTGGCAGTCCTTAGTTATTTCTAATTAAAAACTAATGTGTTATATAAACAATAACTTTAATAAAATAAGTATACGCCTAAAATGACATTTGATCTTGCTTTGCTTTTTTCTCCTCCAAAGCATTTTTCCTTTTTAAATGTTAATGCCTTTTGAGGCAAACATTGAAAAAATAAAGCAGTCTCATTCGCAAGATGTTTTCTGGCTTATAGTCTTTTAAAATTTAACCCAATGTCTCCGTCATCCAATTTTCACTATCATTGTCTTTACTTTCACCAGATATTACTTTTACCATGCTTTCGTGTCTTCTCTTAAATTTTCAAACCACCATTGCTTCCTCGAAATTCGTCGTATCCCAGTGCCTCCGCAAATTGAAGAGCTTTCTCAATTTTGAAACGCCCAGAGATCGGAACATTTTTATCTAGCATTTTGTGTATACACTTCAAAACTGCCTCATCCACGTCTTCATAGACACATGTTTTTAAACATTATGGTTGATAAGCTGTTAGCAGAGATACCGAATTTTAAAGCAATATCCTTTTTCTTCACGCCTTTATCCACCCTCATGAAGAATTAAAATTTTTTCTTTGATGATCAAGCACTTTTGCTTTGACATTTTCCAACTACAAGAACTGAAATTACCAGCACGATTCTGATCATCAATTTCGAAAACGAGACACTAGTTCAAGGACACGGCCAGCTACATTGCGGGTGAAAGAGGGATATTGACAGTTTTTCTAGTGAAGTGGGAGGTGGGGGTGGATAAAGGTTGCACCTGCCGGATGAAATGCAAAGAATGCCAGCGATTTCACTGCTCTCGGAAAGTTAGACGACTGGTAAAACCAGTTCAAAGTCATTGATAACCATACTATGTGTTAAAAGAAAGAATAAGCTTAAAATGTTCAGAAATATTTTGAGAGATAGGGAGAAAAAAAAAAGTTGGATCAGTTCGTTAAATAGAGAATGCACTTCGCTATTTGGAAGTTATACTACGAAGAAATTCGCAAAATGTTCTTGCACCCAAGGAAAAGCACGCAAAATAGAGAAATTCGCAAAATAGAGGTTCGTTAAATAGAGGTCAGGCTTAAATAAGGAATTTTCACTCACTTTCATTTTGCTTGATTTGTTTCACTTTCTTAAAGACATGGAATATTGTATTTGCTATTTCTTTCACGTTTTAAAATCATAGAAAATTTAAACTTTCTGCACTTGCGTGTTCTTTATGACAAAATATTATTTCAACATGTAAAAAACTTTATTATAATTTAATGGACTAATTTAATTAAATTTGTATTCCTCACAATTTGAATACGCTGATCGTTTGTTCTAGTAAATTAAGATTCCAGAATATTTTTAAAAACGAGTTTTAAAACAAAGACTAAAAATTAGAGAATAATTAAAATAGAAGTATTTTTTTCAGTAAACTGATAAACCAGTGGGAGTGGTCTCCCGTAATCTTTCTCGTATACTTTTCAAAAATTTGTCATTTCCCCTCCCACTGCGCAGATAAAAAATTCGAACCTACTGTAACCCAGAATGCAATGAATATCAGAAGTTTTATCATTGTAGATTATTGCGATTGTAAAATATTTAGCTGAAGAATCAAATTCAAAGCGATGCGTGCCGATTCATCTCTTGCTGGCTTAAGTACAAAGTGAAGTAATCTTTCCGCGTGCACCGAGATTGCTACCAGTACGCATGCGCATGGAGAATAGGATTAAAATAATTGAATATGCAATTTGAACGCCTCTTTTTAACCGATTGAAATGAAATTTGGGCACAGATCTCAAATTAAAGTCAGCAACCGTTATACCAATTTTTATTTATCTAATCCAAAGGGTATAGGAGATATAATTTTTACAAGTATGCGATTATACAATCCGACAGACCATCGACCCTTCGACGGATTTCGTCCAAACTTTGATACGGATCTACATTCATGATGATAAAAACGTATGCCAAATTTTATCCATCTAGCTATTCAAGCTTTTGAGTTATAGAGTTCACATGGCAGCGGTCAGACAGAACTTCCCATAGACGGATTTTGTCCAAAATTTGATAGAAATATACAAATTGTGTGTAGAGATCACATACCAAATGTCATCCCAGTAGCTCTTATAGTTTTCGAGTTATCATGTGCACAGACAGACATAATTTCAAAATTGCGTTTTTTGAACTCAGGGAGGTCTAAAACGTGGAGATTCGTCAAAATCACGAGTTCGAGTTTTAGACGATTACAATACTTTCTCTTTCTATACTTCGTATACGAGAAATTAAAAAGGTGTCTTTTATCAATACTTCTTATTAACATGGTAGAAATATGATTTTAATCACGAAAGAATTTTCTGAACTTGATTTAGATGTTTAATGTTATGTAAAATTTTAACTAAGAATAAGATAATTTCTCTGGGTTTGTATCACTTTTTAAATTTATAGTTGATCTTGCAGAAATGAGATTGCAGTCTATTTATTGCAAGACCTAAATGTCCTGAAATCAATTTGTTTTCTTTGCAAACGAAATAATTTTTTTTTCAAGTATGACTTTGTTTCAAAATATTTACTCAACTTATGATGTCCTTTTTCTTATTATATAAGTAACGGAAACTGTGTTATAATGCTTGAAAGTAAAAATTTCTTCTACATTTTCTCGAAAGTAATCAAACCTTTTTTTTTCAGGCTGTCCTATCGCTGGATTGCGTTTACACGCCTACGGTAAAAGTAGTGTTCTAAGTCAGGATCCAATCGGTGAGTTATTTATTAACTGTAAATTAAACGGTTTATTTTTCAGAGAAACTATTCAGCGAATACTAACTTAAAATGGTCTTAGAAAAGTTTTGCCTTTTCAATTTTCTCTATTTCTTATACTGTTTCACCTTTTGCGCTATAATTTGTAGATATTATTATACCTAACACACATGCAAATTTCACTTACTGAAGTGACTATTTGCAGCTCTGTACCTATGAATAAAAGGTAATTTGCAAGCACAGTAATATCCAATCTTCCTTCAGGACTTTTTATTGTTATTTTTTAGCTGAATGAACCTTTTGCACTTTAGAAATTGAAATTTATTGTTACTTCAGAAGGTCTTTCAATTATGTATTAAACGATATGATGTTAATATGATGATAATCATGGAAGAACTAATGTGTTATATAAACAATAACTTGTAATTTATAATAAAAATAGGTATACAAGTACGGTACAAAAATAGGTAAACGAGTACGAATATTAAATACACTTTACATGCAAAATGAAGTCAACTTTATTAAAATGTGAAAAAAATTGTAGTTAATATGCATAAAATGATTCTCAATTAGTAGAGAAGAATTAGGAAACATACGATCTCGGAAATCCATATATTACTGTGGAGATTCGGCCACGAGGAGATTTTAGGGGATCAAAAACAAATTGCTGAAAATGACAAGGATTTCTACTGAGGCCGTTTCACAGAAAGCTGGTAATGATTTCAAACTTTCATTAAAATTTTTTGCGCTGCAAACAATAATTGCGTGCATTTTCGTAAAAATTGTACTCTATTCCAGAGGCTTTTTTTACATACACCTAGTTTTTTTAAATCCAATTCATTGCTTATAGCTTGCAGTTTTAAACCAAATTTTACGAAACGTATAGAGTGCATGACAATATTGCAGCAAATCATTATATTATAATTTGAATTACTTAATTTGAATATGCAACTAACTATCTGTATTTGTAGTAACTAATTTTAACTGCAATGTGCGAAACATAGCATCATTTCTCCGTCATAAATTCAAAGCCAGATGTATAGGGCACCTTTTTTGAAATTTCCCGTCCAATACCCTTAAAGATATATGCATTTCAGCGAGCACAAATTCAGTTCCTTTCTAAGAGAAGCTAAATGATGACGAGTTTTTTCAGAAATCGATATTATTTAAACTTTAATCTTTGAATAGTTCCAATTAATTGCTTAAATAACGAATATGCTGAATACTAATACATAGTTATATTAAGCACTGAATTTAAATTACAGTTTGACTGTTACATTCCCAATAAAAATTCGCGGGAGAATATATAAATTTTTAAGGAAACCTTTATTTTATCCCGAAAATAATCTGCTATTTTTACAAAAATGCACGCCAAAATGTTTTGACGACGCTAATGTGGGCCGCGCTCCACTTCATTCCAGTATTAAGTAATAGTCCAAGCAACGAAGGAAAAATAGAAAAAAAATGGTGTAGTTTTGGAATTTGACACAGTTGCAGGGATTAGTGCCCTAAACAACATACTAAAAGTCCCCGACCGTGCGGGTTACGCGGAGGTTGGGGGGGGGGGCTTTTTTATCTCGCGCTCCACTTCACTCCAGTATTAAGTAGAGGAATAAAAATCAGGTTTAAGAAGATTTTTTTAGCTACAGAATTATTTTTTTCTAAGTCTGATATTTTGCTCCGAAGTTATATTACGGGTTTTCACATTAGGAAAAAGTGGAAATTTGGAGAATTTTTAAAAAAAATTCTTAACTCAATGTTCTTTCTGAAACCGGCAAACAAGACTTAAGGGAAAACACAAATAAAAATCCCTCAATCTTTAATACCATTATTAGAAGAAAACAATCCGAGACAACCGATGTTTAAGAATACAAATAGTTAGTTGACTGTGATTTCGCTTACATATATAAAATAGGTTTGTGTAGAAGATATTTAAAAAACGCAATTGTATAAGATGTTTCACTTTCTTTATCTAACTAGAAAGGAAAGCAATCAAATATATTAAAGAAGATTCTTCAAACTGATATTTAATTTTGAATAAATATTAAAAAATACTTATAATTTTTTAATCTAATTTTCAATGTTTAAATTTGTAAATGAATTATAGACGCATATTGCAAATCCTTAACAAATTGTGATAGGCATAAAGGCAAATAATGTATATTATAATGCATTTGAACTTACAGTGTTAGGGAGATCAGTTACAGTGTTATTTTTATATATACCCCAATTCTTGAACAGAAACAGCTTTGACCTTCGATTTTCGTGAATACATCGAATATCTGGCAACCGAAAGAACAGGAAAATTTATTGCTTGTCGAATTTTTCAGTAAAACTGAACTAAAAATTTTGAATTCAAAAAGAGCCAAATGTTTTGGTTTTACATTTCATCCTTTCCGTTAAAAAAAACGTTTACTTCATTTCTTAAATTACATCTAATTGAATGTACCTAATGCTTTCATATAAATTTGATTTCTTTCCCTTTTTTAGTTCTTTTTTGTCAGTTTCGAACAAACGAGTTGTTCCTGATCTTGTTCTTTGGGGTTTAAAAAAATCGAATGTGTGTGTCTATTAGATGCGTACGGATATTCGGAATTCATCCTATACGACCCTTTTGCCTAATATTCGGTCTGTCCGAGCAATAAAGTATATTTGGATTTCGGAATAAGTTCAGGATAATAATATTTTCAATGTTCACTTCTAAATATATTTAACAAATAATAATTCAGAATTACATTTCGGCACAGTTATGATCAAAAACATCTGCAAATATTAACTCAGTTTTAAGCTGCATAGTAAACAGGGCGTCCAAAAAAAGAGGAACACGAATTTATATCCTAAAATATTGCACCTAGACATATGCTCCCAATTACAAAGTTTCATCAAATAAGGTGGGAACTTCTACGAAAATACTTTGAATTCTGTAGAGGTTGTTAATAAAAAGTAAAAATAATAATAAAAAGAAGAATTTTCGTATAGTTTTTAAATAGAGTAAAAGAGTCAATGAGTAAAGTGTTTCTTTTACACTGATTTCTGCATGAACTAGGTTTCACGATTGTATTTGCGAAATTTGGAAATAACTTAAACTTAAAGGGGCTTCTGAAAAATTTGAATGGACATGATATTACAGAAATGCAAATTGATTGAACGCAGAAAAACTGCCGAATGCAAATATTTGCCTAGTAGTATATTATCTAATCGTCATGACTTAAAAATAATTTGTTAATCATGCATCCTGATACTCACTTTCAGAGGTCGATATTTCAAACTAACGACTTTATATTGAAGGGAAGGAAAGTATGATAAAGTGAAGTTATCACAGGAAAGCAGCCCAATAATGATCAAAAACATTAAATTATTTGCTATTAGTTGTGTGCGCATTATTAAGTTTTACCTAAAGACAATTTCGCATCGTTCATTATGGCTGCAGAGTTTAAGAACCCTCTGAAATTATTTTGAAAACATTTATATTTGTTTTTATCTTTGGTTCTGTACT
>BGPR01012881.1:30870-43410 GCA_013235015.1 Araneus ventricosus | reverse complement strand
CGTGTCATTCGCTGGTGCGTGTGGCGTTCTGACCAATCGACTATTTCTTTGTTCTTCTGTTTTTTCTTCAGCTCTTCTCTCCTGGCTACGTTGTGTCTGACAATCGGCTATTTCTTTGTTCCTCTGTTTCTTCCGCTTTTCTCTCGCCTGGCCGCGTTTCCCGTGTCTCATTCCTGCGATGACTCATGACAATCGGCTATTTCGTTATTCTTCGGTTTCTTCCGCTCTTCTCTTCTGGCCACGTTGTGCCATAGTTGTAATCGGCGAGTTTGCGTCAGTTTCTTATCTCCTTTCACGTTTCTAATTGCCCGCTGTCTACAGGCAGAATCCCCAACAACTCCTCTTTTTCTTTTTAACTCGGAAAATCAGTGAACAAAGAAAAATAGTAACTTCCAAAATATCTTGCTCAGACTATCTCGAATAATTAAACCATTCCTGGCGGAGGCAAAGAAGGAGTGAGGTCATGGCCCTAACTGTAGCAGATAAACCAGCGTTGCTGGGGATAAATATTTTCATATTCGCGTCAGTTCAGAAACATGAAGCAGACATTACATACATACATTGGCCGGCGTTGCACGGCTATCTCGAATAATAGGTCATTCCTGAGTCAAGTGACACGCGTGTCTGACCAATCAGCTTTAAACGTTCTTCTGTTTTCTTCTGCTCTTTTCTTCTGGCTACGTTGTGCCATTGAGACAATCGGCAGTTTCTTTCTTCATCAGTTTCAGGCACACTCCTTTCACGTTTTTTCAGTGCCTGCTGCTGTCTACGGGCAGCATCCCTATAACTCCTCTTTTCTTTTGGGCATCGGAAAAAAAAGTGAGAATTGAACAAAACAAAAATACTAACTTCGAAATATCAGCCTAAATAGCAGCTACCAAAATATTTAAACTTGATCAAATGAATAATGACTAAAAGATTCGCCTCTAAATAATCTATATCTTTCGGCACATAACTTTGCAGAAACAAAACACGCTTGTAAATTCGGCCAATTCGAATAATTAAAATATGCAACAAAACAATTTCTAAATTGAATGCTATATTTCTCTTTTCTACAAAGAATCCAATAAGTTAATCAAGGATTCAGATTCTAAAATGCGGGATTTTCTCTTTAAAATTTCAAAAAAATAATATTATACATTACTTAAATAAATTTATTTAAATAAAAATTAATTACGCTTCAATTGAAAAAGAAATAGTTCTTTCGAGTTAATTTAATGTATTTCATCGTTTAGCAAGAAGCTTATGCATGAAATATTTCACAGGAAAAACAATAGACTGCTTTTCAAGTTTTTCACCTAAATACATTCAATTGTAAGCATTTCTTCAATTTTGAGATGACTTGCAGTTAACTTTTTCTGCCACCTACTCTCAATTTCGACAAATATGGATACACTTATTGATTATACGATCTTGCAAACGCTAACTCAGTGGAGTTTTTGTATGCACAGGGAATGAAACTAACGTTACATTTATCTCCCCAAAACTCCCAAATTTTTCCGCCTATTTTTTGCTTATAGCATGCAGAGTTTTCTGTTATATTATACAAATCTTACAGAATACGTGACAATATGTAAAAGAAGCATTATATATAAATTTGAATTAAAAATTTTAAATATTACAGGAAATATGAGTATTTGTTGTAAATAATTTTTTACTGCGTATGCACGAGACAAGGCGTAATTCTTCTTTCATAACTTCAGAGCCAGATATGTAGGCCAACTTATATAAAAATTTCAGTTCACTACCATAAGTATTCAGATAGAGATCGGCATTTAAATTTGGTAAGTTTCGGCACACTCTAAGAGCGGCTTAATGATGAGGGATGCACAAATTGGAATTTATCAAACTTGAATCTTCGAATAGTTACAATTGAAATGAAATTTAAAATATGTATTTAACTTATAAGTAACATGAGTATTTAGGATATTCGACTTTCATAAAATTCAATATTACTGTTCGAAGATTCAACTTTTATAAATTTCATTTTGTGCATGGTCTCTCATCACTAAGCCTCTCTTAGAGTGTACCGAAATTTACCGAATTTAAATGCCGATATCTTTCTGAATACTAATGGTAATGAACTGAAATATTTTAAATAAGTTGGCCTACATATCTGGCTTTGAAGTTACGAAAGAAAAATTACGGTATGTCTCGCACATGCGCAGTAAAAAATTATTTACTACAACTACTCATATTTTCTCTAATATTTAGAATATTTTTCCAAATTCTTACATAATGCTTCTCTAATATACTAACTAACAATTTTCTAACATATTGTCATTTTTCTGTAAGTTTCGTACAATATAACAGAAAACTCTGCACGTTATAAGCAAAAAACAGGCGGAAAAATTTGAGAGTTTTTAAGAAAACCTTTATATCTTCCAGAATATTTGTGCTGAGTTCTCAAAAATTCATGTAAATATTATGCTCAAACATAACCATTGCTGAAAGTTTCATCTCGTTATCAGCTTTCTGTAAAGCGGGGTGAGCCAAAATAATTTTGGTCTTCATCAATTTGTAGACGGTCCCCTAACTGCCCTCAGAATTGAATCTTCAATATAAAATGTGAGCTCCGTCGATAGTATGTCCCACGATTCTTATAAACTGATTGCAAACCTAATATCCATATTAACTCCAATTTTATAGCATCTTCAAAACTGTGCATTATTTTTGGACACGAGTGTAAACAGGTTCCCGTCTCTCTATGATGACATAATAGTGGTGTGGTGTTGCTGTTGGTTAACAGTCCCATCGCAGTTGAAGGAGCATCTCTTTGTGACAGCTCCATGCATGAGATGCTCGTAATGGGGTCTATTTTACATACTTCTCAATGCCCATATTGTGATTTATAGAAGACCGGTCTCTCAGTGTTTCCACATATCTCCAGATTGGACGGGTTTATCTTCTGGCTACCGTGGTTAAAATTCTGAGAAAACAAACTTAGGAATGTTTTATTTTAGGTGTGGAATGATATATGCGTTTATTAATTTCAATTTTTTCGTTAAATTGAAGGGATATTAAAAGCTCGAAATCTGATATGCCGATATATCTCTACATTTTAAACTTATCCTCTGCTTGGAAACCTTTTGTTGCTGTGAATTGACGAATGCCTGTTTTTCTTCCCTGAGCTAGGACAACCGACTTTTCCTCCTCCCCTGGGTGGCCTCCGTCTCTGCCTCCACCCTCCTTGAGTTCATCGCTTCACTCTACTTCATTCCGGACGCGGTAAGTACAGTCTCTGCATACTCCGTCACTTTTCTTGCACTCCAGTCGTATTGGTAAGAGTCAACAGTGAGCGCTTTGGACAGTTGAGTCAATTATATCAAAAACAAGATTATCTAAATGAATCTTAGAATGCACTGTATGTCTAAAGGGTATATACAAGGGGTGGGGAAACTTTTTGCACCGGAAGGCCTCATTAACTTCGGCAGTTGGGCAAAAGGCCGCACGAGCAGAAACTTAAGGGTTATTGTTCTGTAATTATTATTGTATAACAAAAATTTATATGTTTCAATGCAAATTGTAAATAACTGGTTAGGCCGCGTAAGAAACTCAAAAAGATCACAGGAGGCCTTAAGAGATCGCAGGTTCCCCATCCCTGGTATATACATATATCTTTATACATGGAGGTTATGATGGAACGAAAAAAGCTGGATTTATGTAAGCAATATCTACTAATAGTAAAATGCCATGCGCCGTCATCTAAAGCTTAACATAGCGTCCCTAGAGGGGAATCTTGGAAGTTAGAGAAATTATTTTTAAAACTATGACAAATGTTGAAACAACCTGTTTCAGAAGTGTCGCCGATTTAGTATAATATGATCCTTTACATGGATAGATATCTTAACTCCTTAACTGGTTTGCCCGTCAGCTGTACGTGCATCGAATTATCGCAATTTTAAACTAAAACAAAGCCATTCACAGACGTTATAAATTCGATACAAAAATTACGTAGAATCCATAAACATTTTAACTGCCCTTTAGGTTCTCAATTTAATTAAAATGACTACACATTGTCAAAATAGAAAATGTCATCTAATTAGATTGTAGAGTATATAAACTAGTTAAGGGGTTAATTAAATGCCTTGAAATGCATTTCCCACAATATCTGACCATGGTCAAAACTATGTCACGAAACGAGTTAAGTGAGGTATTTTAAGATCGATGCAAATTTACTAATAAAACTTACATTTTAGCAAAAAAAATGCAAGACAGAAGTATTTTAAGAAACTGAAAACATGAAATAATGTTAAATATTTTCATAAAATAAATTACGGCAATTTATACTAAAAGTGCCCAGTTGAAAACAATTTTAATCTTCTAATTAATTGTGTGTGTATAGGGGGCTATTTGATACTAAACCGGTGATGATCTATGCTTTTGAAACTTAGTTCTTTAATTTTTCTGTCAGGTTTTGTAATAAAATCATTGATTTCCGAAATTCGTCAATAGATGCAGTGCGATTAGTCTTCATCTACAATTCTAGCATTCCTTGTTTGAACATTATTTCATATGAAGACAAATGTATACACCTTATATACAAGCAGGATTTGGACATCAGCATATTCGCTCGTATATTGGATACGTTTGACTGCCATTGAAGTTATCTGCATTCTAAAAGTGACCATAAAGATACCTTATTCATTCTGATTAACTACTGGTTGCGTTTGATTTCGACTAACTTTAAAAACTCCATTTTATGACGAGATTAAATTAAAATCAAACAATATTATTAAAAAAATCCAGGGATGTTTTATTTGTAAACACGGAAATTAATATTTACATATATTATTCAACTTTTTGTTTTATAATGGTATAATTTCAAGCTGCAATGGCAGACATGTGAACAGAACCAAATTAGGAAAAAAATATACGAAAAATCTGTTAATGAGTATTTTGAACTTATATTTATCACGATGTAATTATATACTTATTTTCTTACTCCAGAACTCTTAAAAAGGACTGTGAAAATTTTTTTTAAAGATTCCAAGCGTATTTTCTAGCTTTGGTCACAGTACAAATCTTTATTTATCTTTCAAATGATTATACATTATTAGAATCAAATTCACGTCTGCGTCATACTGCTGAGGCTTAATATCCATAAAAATTTGAGAATCGTGATAAATCCAAGAGTCATCCTGTCATAAATCTTCATTCCGGATTGGTCCGCCGCCGGTCAAATGACTAAGAGATGAGATCGTTTGAAATCCTCTGTCTCCGGGTTACTCAGCAACACATCCCCCTAACTGACGGCAGATGATGTTGACGGAAACTTTTAGTCACCATGGCAACAGGAGTCAACATCACTTTTCTCTCTAAATTTCCTCCTTTTCACCTCGGACCTCTGCACAGATTCCCCCCTCTCCCCCCAAAAGAAATTTATGAGCAAAGTTCAGAGGCCGAACTGCTGCATGACTCCGGGGCCAAAAACAAACGAAGATGGAAAAATTTTAATAACGTTGATAAAAAAAAAAACTTCTGAAGCATCTCGAATTCGCTTAGTCATTAAGATTTTGAAAGCTGAATCTGCCTAACTCTTGATAGTTATAGCCATTTTAAAATCCACTTCGTCATCTTTTACCATCATTCATTCGAGACCTCCGTCATGATTGAAAACAAGGCTGCAGGAGCATCTTTAATTTCTCTGCAACCTAAGATCAAAATACGATTTTGGAGGGTGGAAAGATGCTAGTTGTCCCAGAGAGTGGTAGATCAAAGACAGCAAAGGATATGATGATATTTTAACAACGGTGGTATTTGGTCCACTGAAACTGTTTTTGTGAAGCACATTTCACAAAAGCAAAAGTATATTTTTTTCTTAGCATTTGCTGAAATTTTTTGGTTGAATGCTCGCTGCTATGATGCAAATAAAATTCAAATCAATATCAATTACATATAATTGTAGTTTTTCGGTTCATCCTGCATATGGGTCATATATCTTGGGACGCATTTCTGTATCTGTGGCCAGGGGCGCTGCAGAGGAGTAATAAAATCCCGGCTTCAGAAATTGATGGTTCCAGGTTCGAAACCTGAATCCGCCACACAATCGCACTATATGCAGGCATGATGTGTATTAAATCTGACGCCGAAGATCAATCATCCTCTATCTTGTGTAACGTGTGTTTGGAGAGGGGATGCTTTTTCAGATGTCATTCTCATCATCTGATTACGGGTCAAAATTACGAAATTCTTCGCGAAATAATCCTCATGTTGCTTCGAAATGGGACGATACTAAAGCTAAGCTGTATCGATATCCAAAGTGAATGAAGTAAACGGAGAAATTATATTTCAGAATAACCTTATCAGCGTCAAAAGATTTACATATTTCCACCAAACTGATAAAATAATCAACATAATATATTAATTTAATTCAGCTAAAATGCAAAACCTTAAACTTGCAATTAAGAATATTGATCTATTAAAATGTAAAAGGCAGTTTTTTCCCCGTGTAATTTCAGCCATTGAAGAAATTTCTTTATTATGACTGTTCCTTTCGAAGCTGAAGAGTTGCTATTTCTCATCAGTTCTGTAGAAAAAGAAGATCAAAGAAACTTCACTTTCTTTCCAAGTCAAATTATCCCTGAAATATTTTAAATGAAGTTTTACTCCTAAAAAGGTGATCCTTAACCAGCCACTAAGTTGCGGATTAACATGAATTATTAACAGGAGAACTGCGACAGTAAAATAGGATTTTTGAACCCTACAAAATAGGCCCCATTATGATACCTCTCGTGCTGGAACACAACTCTAAAGTCGTTCGTCCCATTATTGGTTATGGAGTCATTAACCAGCGTATAACATTTAATACACCGTCAATAGAACAGGAAATCCGTTTATTTATATGGCGATATCCCTTCCTTGTACTCGAGGCGCCCCATCCGCAGGATTACTAACAGTGTCAAAAGCAAAATGTTTCTCTAAAGAAAATAGCTAAACAACAAAAAAATATCTAGAATAGCAATTTTTGTCTGTGTTAGAAAGATCGCAGAGTAACGTGTTTGTGTGGATTTTGTAGTGAAATTTAAAATAGCAATTATAGTCAAGCATTTCTATTGTAAGTTAAAACTTTTATAGATTAAAGTTATTTTAAACATTAATTTAATGAGCGCACTTTTACAAAATACAGTACGCATGCATCACGCAATGTAAAAGGTAAAGCGAATTTTTTTTAACTAGCAATAATTTATTCAAAGAATGAAGAAACAAAAGACAAAGATTAGCAGAAAAAATTTCAAAAACTGCAATTAATAAAAATTAGTTAATTGATCGACATGAAGGAACGCGCCCATAGTATTCCTACCTTTCATTCAGCCCGAAATACACATTAACAGCCAACGCTTAGCTGTCAACTCCTAGTTAAGATCTCACAGATAATTTAATCTAGTTACCTCTAGACCTAGTTAAACTTCAGCAGTGCTCATCAAGCTAATTATAGCTATATTCTGGAATACAGACATTGTCGAATAATGTCATTACGAGATGTCTTCTGATACCGCCAAATATCGCAAAGTTAATCGCCAAATGTGGGGGAAAGTGGGTTAAAACCGCGTAGCTAAGGTTCGAAGACCTATTGGAGCTAAAATATTCGACATATAAATTGTCAAATTTTATTAAAATAGTCATTGTTTATCGGAGTACAATAAATCTTTCCAGAAAAGTCACAGTTTCATTACTTTTTTTTTTATCAATGATTTTTTTTTATAAAAAAAAGTCAAACTTCCCGGTTTTATCCCACTAGCGGGGTAAAACCGGATACACATGTTAACGTTATGGGGAATTAGGAAAACTGGATTCTCAATGGAAAAGTTGCAATCATTTTTATTTTATATGACAATTTAAGAAGATTAGTTACAAAATTCACATGTAAAGGAATCACCTTCTTTCTCTGCGCCACTACAGCTTTCGTGGGCTAGCTAAGACAGGCTTTACACTGGTTAACTCTTCTTCATTTAAAATAGAAAATACATCATTAAAATATAAACAATCAACGCCTGATGTGTTTTTATCATCTTAATCGGAGCAATCATCAATTCTGACTGCCCCATTCTTTCGCCACTTGGTTGTACCCGGTTTTACCCCGAGTGCAGAGGTTATAAAAACGAAATAGAACCGCGCATTTATTGGAGAAAGTCTTTATTGTTTGATAGGGTATAAATCCTTAATAAATGTATAATAAGCTGGACTAAATCGAGTTTTTATAACTGTAATGATTTTTAAGTAAGTATAGTTTAAAATCAAACGAACATTAGAAATTCGAAGTCTTAAAACAAATAAACCTTCACAGATGCAGTGAATTCAACAGCTGCAATACGCCACTATGACTGTTCCTTTTTCTTGACAAGTGGAGTGTAATTCAGTATCTGTCTTCTACATAGGAAAAATAATAGCAAAAGAGTAAAGGATACCCGGTTTTACCCCCTACTCTCTCACTCCTCTATGTCTGCCTTCTCTCGTAGAATGATTGTTTTTAGCGGCTTGATTTTTGCTAACACAGGTGAACAATAGATCACAGAAGAAAAATATAACTATTAAATAAAATATCTAGAGATATTTAAGGGGGCAAATCGAATTTATAACAATTTCATAACTGTTAACAAATGAATTTATAACTGTTAACAAAATACCGAAGCAGTTGTTCATCTAAGAATATACATTGTGAGACTGATAAAAGAATGGCCACTTTAATCCCAAATGGCGTAAGCAATTTTGTTCGCTTCCGCTGAATATCCTAAGGGATCGAAAATGTTGGGCCGTTAAAAAGTATTTTAGCACGAAAAACCAACAAGAATGTTTTGGACGTAGACTTTGTGTAATGAAAAATTGCTGGGAAGTTACTGTGCAAACAGTATGGATGGATTTTCTTGCAGTTCCAACCGATCGATTTCGGATGTTCTCTGGACGAATTCATGTAGAGAAAACATTTTTAAATTTTAGATCGAGGTGGACTTTAAAATACACATTTCTAAATAAATCATTAATACCAAAGGCAAATTTTATTCTTTCAAAACTTCGGTTTCAGATTTTGAAATTAACATAAAAGATGATCCGCCTATTTTAGTCAGTTTCAGAATTTTCCATCAATATGCAAGATCAGCTGGACACCGAACATTTTATCTTCCAGCTCAGAAAATATATCATTTCGGAATGCCGTTTCTCAGGCTTCAATGCCGCAAATTTAAAACTAATATTTCTTTTTCTTTTAATTTATATATTAAAAATTGCGATTTGGCACTACGCACGTCGCTGCGGATGCGTCATGTTAAAGTTCTTTAAAGATCTTTTTTTCTAAAATTAAATACAATATGTATTATTCACTTCTAAAAGATTTTATTTTCTTTTCCGTCCCAAGCCAGCAGTGAAATCACGTTTCTGTACATGTAAGATCAGGTTTCAGAGGTGAAGTAATAATCCATTTTGGTCAGGGAAGAGACAATATTTGGCTTAATTTTCTTTATTCCATCATTGAGGATAATTTAGGTTAATTTTCAGTACGTAAAATAATCATAATTTGATATTATCCACGACCAGAATTAAAGAGGTTACGCCCGAGCGGCGCTATGGTCTTATCAGCTTGCATGCTTGAATCAAAAAGGGTAGATAGGAATGCGCAGAAAGTTTAAGTACACAGAGAAGGGAATTTTCCCGGAAAGACTCGTGACTCGAAATGAAAGTCGTAGTAGGCTTGTTATGATGGAAGTAGAAGTAATTAAAAATGAGGTGCCGTTAAAAATGATTTAAGAAAGTTAAAAAATTAAAATATCACATACATATGTATTAAGAGATTTCTGTTATCCGTCTATTCGATTATCCGCCGCAGCCCTGGTCCGGACGGTGACGGTTAATCGAAGTTTTACTGTATTTTGAGAGTAACAACATTTTCGAAAATAACATCTTCCGATGAAACAATCTGAAAATTGATACACATTTTTCTTTTTTAGATTGAAAATCCATGGTTGTTGATCCTTTTCGTGACCGACCTCCTTTTCTGCTTACTCAGCGTAAGTAGATAATTTTTCTTCCTTTTCTGTTTTAACCAGTATTTCTCGTAACAAGAGACTAGTTGTACCCAGAATAATTCTGAAACACTTTGCGCAAATCTAAAGGCAGATAGAGATGACCGAAATAAGTAGATTTTGTGTTAGAACGTGCGGGCGGAAACGGCGCGTTGAGATGGCAGAGAGTGATGATGAAAGGATCGCTGATAAAGTTACGTTTGCATATTGTTGTATGCTTAAGGGCTATATCAGACGAGATTTTGTGAGCGCCCTCGGTCTACCGATGAGTAAATCCACTCGCCAAAATTTTCTAGCACGTGACGCATTGAGGCAACTGGTCAAACAGGATTTCGGTCATCTTGTAGAAAGGCGAACTACATCACCGTCACAGTCACACTCGATTGGTTTAAATTTTCGCTGCTAACAATTTTTCATGAATATAGTCCAGGATTACCGGCATCCTAACACACACAATTCTCATTTTTCGATGCATGATAATCCACGTGACCCGAGATTACTTGCCTATCCAGGATTCTCCATGAATATTTGGAATGGCAAGGTACACAATTACTCGGTATGACCGTGTCTATCTATCTTTCTATTCAATCACCATACATAAGATATCTTTCTACAAGATAACTTATTTGCCCATTGAATAAAGTGCATATCTGCATACGTATTCTCGTAACTGCATACTGTTGAACATCCGCGCAGGGAATCGAAGTTTAAAACAGCCGAATCTTGTGAATAATGATTCGCAGTGCCATCTACCATTTCGAAACGCTGTTTTATAACAGACATCCCGTTGTAAAAGGTATCTATTTCGATTCTCTTGATTAAAGTTGCCGGATTTTCTGAACTTCAATTCAGGAAGTTTTAGAACCCGAAGCGCTCAACCCGTGGTGCTAGCGGGAATTGAACAAATTCCGAAAAATAAATACTTGAATAAATCAATGGAACAGATAAAGTTAAAAATTAGAAATAACGAAATAGCTATTATTAAAACATTTAAAAAACAATAAGAGGAAAAGCAACATAAATAATACGTTCTGCTTTTATTTTTACTAATTATCCTTAAAGCTGATTCATCCGTGATTACATCATGAAAAACGTTTAGAAGAAGAAATTTGCTGAAGCTCATTTTTTTAATTAGTTAACCTCTTTTTTTCAATATGGACCATTTTACTGATAAGTAAAAATTGAGACAACCCGGGACATTTCATTGAGATTCCGGAAAATATGGATAATTTCTTATTTAAAATTCGGGACAAATGAAGGGCATTTTATCAATCCGGATGAAAAAGTCGAAATTCAGAGCTATTTCGGTTTATATGGGAGAGGCCTATAATTTTTGGATTGATATTTTAGAATCACCCTTTACACATAAACACTCGCTTTCCACTTATTACTTCTGAAATAATGCTTTTAAAATGCTGTCCATTCTTTGTCGAAATTTTTGAGACATATTGTGTGTGATCTTTGCTTATTCATCATTCTGCTCTTCTAAAAATTGAGAAATAGACTTAGTTATGGCTAGACAGATGGTTTCTTTTATCAAGGATTTTTCAAGTTGCCGAAAGCGTTTAAGAAATGTCGTAAAATTATCTTTCGTATATCTGGAAAAATACAGAATAGTCCATGATACGAGTATCACTTTAGTTTAATAGTGTTATCGTATATATTGCGTGTTATTCACCTTGCTTTTCTACAGAAACAAGCAAAAATAATAATACATGCTGAAAGATTTATTTTATTTTTTGCATTATTATTGCATGAAATCTTTTGATAAATATCGATTTAGTTATTTTAAAAATGATCATTACTGTGCATTTTTATGCTGAAATCCAAAGCGATATTTCGCAAAAAAATTCAATATTTTCTTATATTTTTCAAAGTCATTTGATCGTATATGTTCATAAATATGCAGTCGAGTGTTTTGCATACTCTTGGATCAGCATCTTTTTAAAGTTTGAAGCAACCGGCAATCCAAGGAACTGAAACTTCAGAATCGAAAAATGCACTTGTACAGAAAATTATTCTCTATTTTTAGAAATACTTCCCTCAAGAAATGTCATTTCTAGTATCCAATAACACTTTTTCAAAAGTCTGTGTCGGTCTTTGGCAATACTTATTATTTCTGCATGGTTAAGAAGACTTTATCATAAAGCAAAAGAATTCTCATTCATATATTTAAAAAAAGGATTGGAGACTATAGTTTGAATTCGACAACATTTTAAGAGACACCAAGAAAGACAAAATTGTCTTCTATTTAGTTAAAAAAAAGCCGGAGTGTTTCCCCTCCATTGTTTTCGTATACTTCGATAATATCGCTTGTTTTGTGTTTAGGCTCGTTAAACTATGAAGACAGACCTAAACCGATTATAAAGAATCATTGTTATTCTAGTTATGGGAGCATGAAGTGGTGTTATATATATATTACCGCTAAAGCGTATAATTCAGTAATTTCATAGAATTAGTAGGTGTTCAACTAGGTAGTTCATGAAATACCTAGTTATTCTATGAAATAACGGATTGAAAATAA
>BGPR01012881.1:0-30860 GCA_013235015.1 Araneus ventricosus | reverse complement strand
TTGTGTGTTCCCATACACTCTCTCCAATGTTCAAAGTTGCAAAGACATTGCATAGATTTATAATGACAGTTATTGGTCATGGAGTTAAACGCCATTACACAATAGGGGGGGGGGGCAAAAAAATTCAAATTTTTTTTTCAAGTCGTAATACCGCGGAAAAGTTGCGAATTGGGGAGACTATAAAGGGGTAAAAAAAGAAATAAAATCGGTTTATATTTTCCGATCGCGCATGTGCTCTAAATTTTGCCGAAATTTGGAAAAATTCAAATTTTTACGATAGTTTTTAACATTTTTAAATTGGCCTCTTCCCGAATGTAATAGCTCAAATTCTTATTAGAACTACAGAAAATAATGTATAAATATTATTTAAACCAATCTACATCTTCCGGTCTCGCATTGCCTTCAAATTTAATGAAATTTTGAAAAAATTTACAAATAAAGGTAGATTACAGTTCTAGGAAAAAAATACTACCAACTTAGCTGGTGTTTTTTTGTTTTCTTTATTGAATACAAGTTTAAATGTTTAAAAACAAATTATTTTAGACCATTAGTAATATTTATAAACAGATTTTTTTTATTGTTTTTGTGTGAAGAGTCGCAAGTCCAAGAAAATCATGTTGAACAATTGAACATCCGTTTTCACTCATTATTAGCTGAAGGTACTCTGAAATCTGATTTATGGGCGAAGTTAGACATGGGACCTTGACAGCAGAGTCGTTCTGATAAAACCATCCCTAAACTCAGCTCCGCAAACTTTTCCTGAGGTTTCTGTCACGAGTTTCACACATCGTTCAACTGCTTTTGTGAATTCGGCATTTCTTGAATGTTATATCCCAATTAGGGACTGAGTCACTTTGAATATGTGATTTAATCTCATCGTCACTGGTTTTAATAATGGGGGGAGAAGATAAATCACAGTCCATCCAGTTAATTTCCGAGCAGTCTTGAGCCTTGAAAATGAGTTTTTGGAGGCATGAATGTTCTGATAGTTGTTCTCTTTTGATCTAACTGTCTAGCCTTTAGAATTCGTCGAAGTTCGAGCTCTCTTATGAGTTTTGCCTTATCTTGTGTCATGGCTAACATTAAATATTCTGGATGAGCGAAAAAGCCATTTCGTTTGAGCTCAGGGTTGACAAGATTACGTAGATCTTCAGGCAGGTACCTTGAAGATTGTATTGATTGGTTCACAAATTTTGGTCCCTCTGTAAAGTATTTACTTGTTTTAATACTAAACCATATTGGCATGTAAGGCCTCAAAATAAATACAACTATTTCTTGAAGTTCAGGTGTGGGACTTTTTTCACTTAAGTACAATCTCAGAGTTCTATTTGGTGCTGTCAACCACCTCGAGTGTGACAAGGGACCAGGATCTCGTACAGCCAAACCCTCTTTACCGTTTCCCGACTTCATTGCCATGGAAATATCGAGTAGATATTGCTGATCCTTACTTAGTATACTTCTGTCTATTGTGGCGATCTAACAGTCTATACTCTTGAAGCCAATCACTGGACGTTTTCCGCAGTCACTTAGCTTCTCACTGATTGGCCCTCTCAAAGATTTCGGACCCGTTGATTTACCGTCTAGGTTTTTAAACAGATGTCAAAAATCAGATTTCAAAGTACCTTCAGCTAAGAATGAGTGAAAACGGAGATGTTCAAATGTTCAACACGATTTTCTTGGACTTGCGACTCTTCACACATAAACAATAAAAAAAAATGTGTTTATAAATATTACTAATGGTCTAAAATAATTTGTTTTTAAACATTTAAACTTGTATTCAATAAAGAAAACAAAAAAAACACCAGCTAAGTTGGTAGTATTTTTTCCCTTGAACTGTAATCTACCTATATTTGTAATTTTTTTTTTCAAAATTTCATTAAATTTGAAGGCAATGCGCGACCGGCAGATGTTGATGGATTTAAATAATATTTAAACATTATTTACTGTGGTTCTAATACATAAGAATTTGAGCTTTTACATTCGAGAAGAGGCCAATTTAAAAATGTTAAAAATTATCGCAAAAATGTGAATAAATCGATCGAGATATAAATCGATTTTATTTATTTTTTTACCCCATTTTAGTCTCCCCAATTCGCAACTTTTCCGCGGTATTACGAATTGAAAAAAAAAATTGACTTTTTTCGGCCCACCCTATTACACAGGTCTGCTGTGAAAGTCGAGAGTAGGGCACATTATGCCTGCGTGTATTATTTTAATATAACATACACTCTCTCCAATTTTCAAAGTTGCGAAATCCTTTCACGTCACTGTTGAGCAGCTTCACATGGAAGAACTAACTTATTCCAAATAATTTTTCAGTTCATCACTTCTTCCAAAATTTTAATTCGAATATTCCAAAATATTAACATCATTGGGAAAATTTCCCGAATTCCTTAATTCGGAAGAATTTATGGGAAAATTTTGTTACAGGGAAGTCAGTCTTCTGTTGGCTTCTCGATTGACATTCATAAGACTTCTTTTAAAGCAAAAAAACATTTATTAAGCACAACCATTACACTTCGTAACTGCATACAACGTAACTTCGTTCAATCGTACCGTACTCGTAATCGTCTCTCTCTATTTTTAAAAATCAAATTCAAAGTAGCACACATCTTAGTGTTGCCACTTACCTGCTATCATACACTGATATACAATAATTATGTTGCAATCATGCTTTTGTCAGGCATAATATTAAATACGCTTATACTTCAGATTTAGAAAGAAATGTATATAACATTATCAAAGATTTTCATACAATTTCTATGGTAGTTCATTACTTCAAAAATAGGAATGTTCCCTATCAGCACAAGATATTTTACAATATCTCCACATTGATGTTCGGTACTCTGAATGCCGCACAATATCGTGAAAGTATCTTAGCAATATTATATAGCATCTTGCGCTAATGGGGTTATTCGAAAAAACTAATTTAAGATATTATTTTAATATAACACACAACTATCTCTTCTAAAAAATAAATTCATACTCAGATGCTATATTCTTTTAATTTTATTACATTCTATCTTTCAGATACTTTAAATAAGCTATGAGAGTCTTATGAGCCGTTCCGCGCATACCCTTCGAAAATTTTAAACATTTTTTATTTCTTTCATTGCAAGAAGGCTTGTTGGGAATGATTCATTAAATTTATAATTATATCTTTAAAAAAACTCCGCCATGTTGCTTTTTCTTAGTGTTTTCTGTTTCCCTTTTTTTCTAGGTGTACTGTGTGGTGTGTGTTATCTCACAGTATCAGCAGTATCTATTGGGCAGGGGTAGAGCGGGACAAACGCCAAATTGTCCGGTAAGTCAGCCGAATTTTTATTCCAGAATATTATTTTACACAGAGGTTTGAAAGATTCAATGATAATCGAGGAACTTCTGTTCGACGTAACGTTCCAACATGTCTTGGAAAATATGATTTACTTATGTCTGTGAACAAAACTTATTTGGGTAATATGGCAGTAAGACATCACAAAGGAATAGTGACTATTATGGAATACACAGTAAAATGAAAGTTCTTTTAATCAATCATGAATCTTGCAGAATTCAAGTATTCCAAGCAGTCAGCTTTAGAAAACATTTAATGAAATTGTACTACTGCGCTTTCCTCTATATCGAATTACTTCGCATTGGAGATTTTCCCCTCTCGTTGCGTCTGGTTGATATTTCTTTCAAAGCGTTGAATTGGTGGTTGCAGGCAGCTTTCATTCCAAATTAAAGGCACTGAATTTCGATTCAGTCTACGTGACTTAAGTTCGAAGTGGGATTTGCCTTTGATTTATTTTTGGCGCTAATTTTAGCTTCAATATGCCGGTATTTTTCTTTTCTCTTATATTTGTTTCATTAAGATTATTATAAATTGTGGTGAACCTAACAATAAGACTTCAGTTAGTTTTCGTTCCTATGTTGATTAATTATGTGTTAAGCTAACTAAATAACCATTCCTTCTTTTTCGAGGATATTTTCTATAAAATAATTACGTATAAAATAATATTAAAATGGCGGCAATAAACACATTATGATTGTACCTCAAATATCAGATAAACCGATCTATTCTTATAGATTCTATGTTCTGGATTGATTTCCATCTCACTTTTTGCATCCTCTTTCTGATACTTCGCTCATTTTTCCGTGAATATATCTCTCATCATTTATTGTTGAAAAAGTTTATTCACCCCTTTCAAAAAGATGCTTTGTATCTGTGTCTGTGTGCTTAGACGAAGTCAGACCTCCAGATAATGTTACAATTTTTTTCTAACATTAATAAAGCATTGCTAATATTTAAAACGGTATGTATTGATTTTCAATGTTGTGAGTTACGGTTATTAACGAAAAACAAGTGATGCTACATTGAAAATAAATGACAGTTTAAAAACAAGGCGTGGAAATTCGAGATTATTCCGGTTAATCCGGGATTTCGGTATTTTTAGATACAACAACAAGTAGATCTTAGGCCGAAGTGGGATGTTTGGTAACTAAGCATTAAACTTCGTGACGACTATTTTATTTCCTTCCTAATATGTCAGAACTTCACAATATCGTACTCCTAAAGAGGAATCTGTATTATTTGGTGCTTGGAGGAAAGTACATTCGTTCCATCTCAAATACTCCACCATTGAATAATTCACTGCATTGCATTTCTTGAGATATTCCAAATGAGAAAAGCGCTTTCTGTAAGGTAATTACTTTTAAGGCAGGGGTCGAAGAATTTATATCTTTGAATGGAACGAATGCACAGAATCAGCAGCAATATTCCGAATCTTCAGAAGAATGGAGTCTTTTTATAGAAATATGTTATAGTAACAAAAATGTATATAACATTGCTTTGAAGACATCTTTCTTCGGAAACCACACAGAATAAACCGATTAAAGAATTTCGAGCAAATAAGCAAAACTTTTTCCACTTTTCACTAATGGAACCGAACATAGAAGATTCTTTCCGAAAAATAAGTGAATACACGTCTGCAGATAAGAAAAAATGGCTGACAGACCCAACGTCTGGGTTTGAGTAGTCGTCTTGCTTCTGTCAGAGGCACTTTTTCATCTGCCACCGCTTAATAAGACTCTGAGGAATGAAGAATTGTTTGGCATTGTTCAATTCCCCTCCTCCTGAGACCCTCCCGATTTCTTTCAAAGAAGATTTCAACGCCTAGGAGAGAGAAATTTTGCTATTTCGAACAATTTGCTCACTTTTTGTTGCTTGTTTATTTTAGCTCAAAATTTTTGACGCTTGGAACACTTAAAGCAAACACCAAGATAATTGCACATATACGAAAAAAGGACCTTTCATGTAAGTTACTTAAAATGAAAAATTGCTCTTTGGATAGTACATTTCCAACTGCTGCAATTTCTTAAAGTAGATGAAAAAATAATTCCTTCGTCTGAGGAAATATTCATCTGTCTTAGCGCTCTGAGAGCAGCATGTTTGCTGATAACATTTTGGTTAACAGTCAATAAGCATTTTTGTTTTTAGTCATGAACTGAACTGCTAAAATCACCATCATTCTGGCATGATTTACAATGCATTGAGGCTGAAGAACCGTCTTCCTCGTTTTCTATTGAAAGTATTATATTTTGTTTGAAGTACAGAAAATGTCATTTTTTAGATGATTTAAAAGTTATTTAAGACTCTTAAATTCCGATTTTTTTCTAAGTGCAATTAAAAGTAAAATGTGTGCGTTCGTATAGGATAATACTGTATATAGAAAGTGGCAATTTTATGGTAAAATATTATACAATTTTTTAAAAAAATAAATTTGTAAAAAATACTCATTAGACTGGAGAACTATTTTTTTTTTCGTTCAGTGAAAATTTTATTATTCTTCACGAGAAAGTTATTTAAAATAAAAGAATGGTAGGGTTAATATTAATCTGTTATTAATCGGTTTGGGAGAAATTCTGTATTTAATATAGACGCTACACCACTTTCTGAGAGCGAAAAAAATTTAAACCAGTGGAGGTATGTTGTCTGCATTAATTTCTCAACGCATGATGACCGGAAGTCTTGGAATTGTTTTTGCAGGAATCGAGAATATTTAGCTTAGTAAATCATTTGGAGTGCATCAAAGTAAACAATATAGATTTGCGAAAAGGGACTGACCTATTGATTGAGAACCTATTGGTATCTCAAGATCTAGCGCAAATACAGAGATATGGCTATTTGCCCAATCAATACAATGCTCGCCAGTCAATGTATATATGCAGTAATCAATTCCTCTTCACTTGAATATATACCGAGTATCGGACGTCAGACCTTATCAAGACATCACAGAAAAGTATATGTTTGTTATATTATGGACATTCACCCCAAAACAGACAGAATGTGTACGACCATGCAAAAAATATTTTTACACGGAAATACTTCAATATTTTCTGTGGAAAAATAAATTACTTGAGTTTCTGCTCAGGCGCAGATATGTAATTTGGAGTACAAAATTTACTTATGATTTTGTACAACTTACTTATGTTTGTTTTAACTGCTTTGATCAGTTGCATTTGAAATATTACACTTTTTAAAAAAATAATATAATTAATACAATCTCATATGTATGAACTTTACAAGCATCAGAAAAAGGTCTGTCAATAATAGGATAGTACGCCTACATACAATCATACAAAATTCTACAACTGAAAAAAAAATGCTTCAACAGAAATTAAATAATATAGTTACAGAATTATAAATTTCCCAATATTTATTTAAAATAACTTAGGATTTTGCAAGAAAGGGGCTATTCTAGATTAATATGCTTAGTGAGATAAAAAATAAACTATATTTTATAGTACATTGTAAATATGACTTATTAAGAAGTTACTGGACTCTCTCTATATATAAAGGAGTAAGTCACTGACTTATCACAAAATCTCCCAAACCGCTACGACTAGAAACTTGAAATCTGGAAGGTGGTTGCTTCTTGAGTAGTTTGTTCTCACTAAGAAAGGATTTTTCAAAATTTTTATTAGAATTTCAATTCATTAAAAATCGCCCTAAATTTTAGCGTTTTCCCGCAATAACTTCGGAACTTATTATTACGTAAAAAGCCATTTTAACATTATCTTAAAAGTTGAAAAAAATTAGCTTCTCAATTAGCATTTCAAAAAAATTAGCTTTTGAAAATGTTTTAAAATACAACGACAATAAAATTTATTGTCGTTGAGAGAAAAATGGAATTCCAAGGGTTTCTAGACTTGTGAGAATATGTTCAAAGTACGGAAACAAAAAGGTGTGAGGGATCAGAGACACATGAGAGGGCAAACGTAAACCAACGAAAGACATTACAGTGAAAAACTGTTTAATTAAGTTTAACTCTTTTATGCCGAGGCGACTTTTTTCTTCTAACTCCTTTAAAACCGGGACTTTTGGGGAGGAAAAAACATGAATTGGACTCTCCCAACTTGGGTGGTCATTTGCCCCACCACACCACCCCATGCTATAATCTTCCCTTAAGGCGCACGGAAATTGGCTGTAGTTGGCAAGGATAATTGGACCCACCTACCTCGCTTATCTCCGAAGCGATCTCGGAACCTCACCTCCTCTCAAAAGAAGCCAACCGCCTCAGACCGGCCTTCGTCGCTGTTAAGGGGAAATTTTTAGACCGCACAGGACCGCCTTGCTCGGTGTGAGAGGGTTAAAGTGTTATATGTACTTAGACTTGAAAATATTTCTACCACGAGCAATACCATGTACATCAGCTAGTGCAAGCATATTAGGTCGTCTCTCTTTATTTTAAGCGGGCATATTTCGAATGTGGACAGATGTTATTAACTCCTCGCACTTCAAATTATATTCAAAACGATAATTAAGATTGAGCATCATAATCCATAACTGCAATTGGCATTGCAACTGCAATGCTAGTATACACTGTCCCAATTTGGCCTACTTTGTTATCTAGTTACCCTATTAGCACAAGGTGCCCTAAAATATTCATACGGTCGCTTCACGATGTTGCGAAGCATTTAGAATATCGTAGCAGCATCGTGGAGATATCGTAAAACATCATGTGCTAACAGGATATATATAGAACAGTACAATAAGTCAAATGTAAACAAGGAAAAGCTGGAATGCATAAAACTAATTCTTGTGTCTACTTTATATGTTTGACGCATCTAATTGATATTTCGAGCGCTGTTGGTTCAGAATTATTTACTATTACGGCGTTGAAAACTTAGTACATTCACTGGTATATATTAAATGTTATTTATTTAGTGAGATAAAATTCCAAGCATTAGAAAAATAATGCTCTAGGAAAGATGTTTTTTTTAATATTTAACGAAATTAACCGTCGCTAAAATTTACGTATTCTTCAATATAAATCTTCACACATTTTCGTTATGTGTGGATTAATATTATTTCTCTTCTGTTTCAGCCCATTCCTACGGTTCGTTTCCAGCCCAGTGCCGGTCCTTCCCAACCCATTCCCTCTGTCTCATACCAGGTCACCCAGCAGAATGGCGCTCCCCTCCTCTTGACCGTGCCCACCCCCAATTCGTCCAGCATCTCTGGCGTGGGCCACACGGATATGAGCTCGGTTTCAGACGATCCCTCCTCTTCGAGGGGAAGAGGCAGCAGCACAGACGACACCTGTGGAGATGATTCTCCACCCGCCATCACTTTACGAATCCAAAAAGACAGTAGAAAGAAGAAGTGAGTTGCCATCCCTCCACATGGACTATGCGTATCTGTCCCTACGATGGCACAGTACAAATACTAAGAGCTGTATCCATCCGCTGTGATGAAATAGTATCAAAAATTGAAACCTTACAGTCAGTGACAATTCAAACTGATAGTAAGCACAAAGCTAAGCAGTGTAACTTTAAGCAGAGGTAAATTGTCCAGAATATGATTCAAATGTAGTCATATGTTTTAGATATATTTTGATGGAATAGAAATTACTGCGTAATAAAATTCTTTACCTCAACTTTAAATTTTTCAAGTTCATCTAATTCTTTCTAAAGCAGGAAGATACATAGGAACACGTCTGGTACACTTGTCGCCGTATATTCAACGGTGAGGAGAACTTTTTAATAGCTTTCTGTAGTCTGTCAATTTGAGCTATCACTGACTATAACAAAATGAATCCTGTGATCCTGCAAAACTTACACTTAATTAAAGAAAGAAAAAAAGGAATAATTTCTTTTAAATTTGCCTGTCGGAGTATTCTTGACGATGATTGGAACTCTAGCAAACGTACAGCGACATTAAATGTTTATAGTGAAAGAATTTGCTCATTGAATAATTTTCAATAAGGGTTATGGGCATATTTTAACAATCTCCCGCATCTATCGCTTTTATCAACCATTATGAGTAACTTAACGCGCGTATTGTTGGAGTTAACATCAATTCACCCACAATTTAATGAATTAAAAATATTCTAGAAAAACTACTAATTTTTTGAATTTTACAAAGATTCAATTAGTCACTAATACTGGAAATCTCAAATTTAAAATAAGTAATTCCAACATAAAAATTTCCAACTGTCTTTTTAGTCATTTAGTTTAAAGCACTTATCGGTGACTTCTCGAGCTATCGAAGAAGTCGTTTCTGAAAACCTGAAAAAAGTAATTAGACCCATTTTAAACCATCGTGCTGAGAGGTATCTGACTTCCATGAGTAATTATCTTGTGGTTGCTTCAGTAATAATGTTTTCAGATTTTTTTCTTAAAGGATTTTCTTATCTATTTAGATCCATTAAGAATTTAAAATTAATTGTATTCTCGTGCAAAACATTTAAAAACATCTTCTACACAAAACATTAGAAGCTTCTTATGTTGGAATTATTAAATTTGCTATGAATATATGTTGACCTGATGCATTCAATAGACAAATGATGTGTGAAGATTATAATGGTGATTACGAACTAAAAATTGTATATTGAAGAAATTTCACATATTTTTGACAACATTGAAAGGAATCTGTGACAGGAAGTTATAGACAGACTTTGATAAAATATAATTTATTACTCTTAAGAAACTGCTATAATAAAAAGATTAATAGATATTTCAAAAATTTATGAAAAACACCCTAATTTTGCCCCTTTTTAGGACTTTTAAGGCCATTCGATGCGATAGATATCAAGCAATTTAATTAATTTTCTTCCTCATTTTATTTCTCACTAATTAGAAAATTTTCCCGCTGTATACTGACAAGAAAAAATTTTTTGACTTTTTTCCGCACACCCTACTGCAGACACGGTTGAAATGTTGACAATGTGCATTATCTCAAAAACTATAGCCAATTCGACAAAAATAAAATTAGTTTTGAAATCAGTGGCCACAAGATACCCTAAAATCGTTCAGATTTCCTTGGCAAATGAAAAAAAAAGTTTATTTTTGTGGCCCAGTGTTATAAGACCCAGAATTTTTAAGCAATTCTCCCAGTCGGAATTTTGTATTTGATTGTGTTAAAAATTATGCTGATAAGTAATATGATATCTTGAATTCTTTTAACCCTTTAAAGGTCCATTTTTTCTAGTAATGGTATAATAAAAAAAAACCTTGGGGTTGAGATTCATTTAAGAAAAAAAATTCATTTAGCTTATTTGATGACGTTAATTTTTATTAATTAATTTAATTAAGAAATAAATAATTATCAAGTCAAGACACTTTAGTTTGGTTTGAGATAAGAAACAGGAACATCTAGGGGTTTTTTTATTGGAAAATTTGCATAAATGTTACGCCAACCACAAAAATTGCGTTTAAAAATTGATGAATTAGGTGGGAGTATATTTCCCACGGCCTTCGAAAGGGCTAATTTATTTGGCTGCTGCTTTTATTCTGCTGAAGCTAATGTAATAGTGAGCAACCACAGAACACAAATATTCAGTGCATTTAAGTAAAAACGCGTATTACTATGGAGAAATTGTATATGATTTAAATTTACTATTATTTATTTTATTGTTAAGATTTACCGAAAAATAAAGTCGAAAATAGCCTTAGAAGAAAATCTTTTACAATGTATTATTTGAAATGAAACCATTGAGGATTACTCGGCTACAAACTAAAAAGTGCTTTTTGTTAGAATATCAATTGTTAAAGCTGGCAAATAAAAACTATAATTTGGAGATCATTTCACCGTATTTTATTTCCAAAAGATGTGATTATTAAATAAAAACTGAAAGTTGCATTTAATACATCAAGTAGAAGTTTCGACTTCCACGTTATTAACTTCATTACTCATTCATTCATCATCCAAAATCCATTATCGTCATTAGCTTCGTTAATTTAATCATGAGAAAGGTTTGATCTTTACCTGGAGAATATTTAGCGCGGAATACTCAAAAGAATTTCCTCAGAATATTTTGGGAACTCTACTAAAGAACGAATCAAAAGACTTGCCTCTATTAGCAAAATTATGATTACCACTTATCTTCTAAAGGTGAGAACACTTCATGAATTCATCATCATAGAATTTGCAAAAGAAATACGATTCCGAATATTGATCGAAATATTTCATAGAAAGACTTCTTTTACGAAAGTTTCTTCATTCAATCAATGATTTGAGTTTCAACAGTTTTATAACTTCATGAAAACGCAATTAGCCAAAACCAGTGACATAGTTACAAATGTTTGTGAAAAATGACCTCAAATATTTAAAATATTTTAGCTTCATGTAGAAGATTTCAAAATTTTCCTTAATTTTACGGAAGTATATGAATCATAACAAAAACTGTAATTTCAAATTTCTATTTATGAGTCTTTTAGTAAAAACTATGTTATAAATTTAAGACAATATTTTCATTAGCAGAATTTGTATGCTGATATCGATAATTTTGAAATTACTTTGATTTCAGCAAAAGTCTCTTTTTTTCCTTTGTGCTTGAGAAATTGGTCAAAAATGCGAAAGCAGTCACTCATATTTTTAAAAAAAAGTTTTTATATGAAGAGTAAATATGAAAGTGTGCTTGTATTTCTAAAAGAGAAGTTTCAAAATATTCAGTGTTTCCAAATTGCTTTCGTAATGAATTAATTCGTTTGAATTAATGAAGTATTTTGGTGCTTTTTATTAATAAAGAACGATTCATAATATATTCGATAATTTCTTTATCGAAATATATTATCAAAAACTGGAGAACAATTTAAAACGAGCAACTGAAATGAAAAGTAAGGAAGTATTGTTTTCTCTCACTTAATTTTTTTTATTTTACGAAAACCAGATATTATAAAATTAAAACGTTTATCTCTAAATTTAATTTAACATTTATCTTCTTTTCAATGTAGAAGGAGTGAGCATATACTTGAAAAATTCTTTCTACAACCTTTATCTATCCTTATTTTAATACCTTACTGAATATAAAAAATGATAAGCGATAGTTTTGCCAGCCTTCTTTATATAAATGCATATTATGTTCAGTATTCATCATATTCATGTTAAGGAATCTATGTAATCATGTATAAATGTAATAATATTATTACAGCATATTTTTTCCTTTACAAAATAAAAATATCACTTCTTCGAAACAAAAATTACTTTTCAAAGGAGCACTAAAATCAAAATATGAATTCGATTAAATTCCAGTGCATATGACACTGAGTTTTGCTCGTAACACATCGACTCACTTACATTGTCGACGTGGTTCTTTTTGTGTCTTATTGGGTGCTCGAATTTTTCTCGGAATTCATTATCTTGTATGTAAAATAAGAAGTTTTAATAGTAATGTTTATGAAATCCATGAACCGAGAGTTGAAATTTCTGTGCCATTTCGGATGACAGCTCACTTCGTACAAATTATTTTAAAAAAATGATGTACCATCAGTTGCATTTGAAGTGAAATTTATAAGAAGAAAAATGTACCATTTTCTTTTCAAAAAATGATTTTATCAATAAATAAATCCATTGTACTTGTAGCGTGTCACATTTCACTCTTTACATTAACAAAGACATCATCATGAAGATCCAGTCTGAGGATAATAAACTGATTATTCGTCAACAAAATAAAGTGTTTTATTTCATTTTAGTCCAAGAGAAGTAAATAAAGCATTGTTAAATACATTACTGCTCAGAAAAACGAATATAAGCTACACATATTTAACAAATGTAATTCCTTGATTAAATTATATAATCCAAGTTATAAGTAACTAGAAAATCACCCGTCATATTATGACGGGTGCAAATTGCCTCTATTATTTACATATTTCTTTATTCAAAACACCTCTTGGTAAAAAACATTACGAGTAAAGTATTTTTTGTTGTTTAACAATTTTCCTTGTATTTCAGATGTCTAATCAAAACAAAGCACTTCTCTGCTTGTCAAACGTATTTTTTGCCAACGTTGTTGACAAAAAATATTATCACGATTGCAATAAATAATCAGATGCATCGTGGCGTCCAAACTATATCACGCGCATGATATACCACTGACATAATTTACTACTTCCTATTAAAAACGGAAATTAATTTGAAATATATGATTGATATAATTTAAAATTTCTCGGTAACTATTTATCATAGCGAGATAAATTTTATATCAATGGATAGAAAATTTAATTTCACTATTTTAGAGCTATTAAATTTGAAATTAGAACAACAATTACTCTTTCAAATTTAAAATTGCTGAAATATAGGTTCTCTAACAATGAAATAATACTGTTTAACGTCTCGCACTGCTATGGCGCGTGTTTTATTGTTGGTGGCGTCAGAGCGTTACCGAGAGACAGATCTGGGCTATTATATTAGTAATCGAAACTAAAATCATTCATTCATGCTCATAACATGCCAAATTTAGCACTTTGTTCGTTCATCTATTAAAAATAATTATACAAATTATTCATTAATGATTGGCCCTATTTTTCAACAGTCAGTAATTACTCAGTTTCGTGAATAGATATTCTATTTCAATCAAAAGTCAATCCTGAGAGATGGGCAAGGGCATTGCTTTGTTGGCATCCCTCAGTTCTTAAATTACATAAGCTCTCCCACCTTAATCAATTCGTGGGTAGTTGTTGAGAATGGTCAATAAGATCTGTTTTTAGCAATCCACAGACCTTTGCCTTTTCACCGTATTGTGACTTCAACTTGATGTTGTTTTGAAACCGAAACATATCCAGCCAAACATTACTGGCGGAAAAATTTTCGATACCCAACAGCATCTTCAATTTTCTTTTCTTTATGTTGAAGCATCAATCCAATAACAATAATTGTCTTCGTTCTAGCACTTGTAAACCATCTTAAAACAGTTTCTTTTAAGTTAGTAAACTTTTTATGATGCATTTGCTTGACACCACGAAATTTAAAATTTTCAGACTGTTTTAAAATCGCACCTTTTTGATTTCTTAACATGATAATGCCTTTAAACTGGCATACTTCTATAAATCACGCGATGCAAAGTATATAATGCTTCCATGTTTGGCACGTAGCTGCTTAGGCAGCAGGTGCTCACTAAGAAAAGGTTTTTCAAAGATCTTTAATTTTAATAAATTTTTCAAATTGTTTTACACGCAATTTATAGAAATGCAATGAATAAACAATGTTATGAAATCCAAACCAATTATTATTATTTTAGTGAATTTTTCGGTATGTACATTTTCCAGCATAACAACTGCAATTTGAATATACCTAAGTATTGCTTGTATAAATTATAGCGGAGAAAGACAATTTTCAACATTGAAAAGGATAAAGAACTATTTAAGATAATCATTGGGACATTAAAAGCTAAATGAGATAAGTATCTTATCTAAAGAATATGATATATTAGAAAAAAATAGATCAGCCCAAAATTATCAATGTATTTTCTACAAATAAATGCCTTAAAAAATTTATAACTTAAGATGAACATATATATCAATCAAATAAATAATTGTGAATGTGTTAGAAAAAGGTGGAGTGTTTTATATACACACATTATTATAATATTTTATGCATACCATATTATCTAAATATATAAAATCTGTGTACTTGAATAATACTTTTCTTATACTATAAATTAATATGCATATTTTTGTGTGAATTAAATAAATAATTTAAAAAGTGCTAAATAAAATACAAGGTTTTATACATGCTTTGTCGTATTAATTAATGCATTAATTATATTATTTCATTTTTATATTAAATAAATACATAGAATGTAATAGAAGAACATTCTTTTTATAATTAAACCGTAGAAATTAATCATGTATACGATAAGATGTGGCGGAAGCTGGCTTACGTATTCCTAATTTGAAAAGGCACCGATTTGCAAAATTCTAGATGTTGATCAGAGAAAAGGTGACTTTTTTTCTTGTTTCTTTGCTATTTAGATAGATAGATATTTTCGTTATACCATAGACGCTCAAATTTCTTGTTATGGTTCTGATGGGGCGCCAAATTACTCTAGCCCAGGGCGTTCAAATTTGATAATACGGCCCTGTTTACTTTTCTTCCTTATAGGGTAGACCGGTGATAGTTGACCATAAGGACACATTGGCCCAGTCGCGATATTTTCAAAACTTTCCAGTATTTAACGATCTCATTCCAGACAAGTGTGTGTTGTCTACTATCTATTCTTTCACATCAGCGTCAATGAAGAAGCAGCGTTCATTAAAGAACCAGCTATAATTTCCTAATTTTTATTAATCTGAGTAAATTACCTCACTTATAATTAATGTTTTTTTCCTTACTTATAAATTACAATTTCCATTTTTACAAATAATATTCGGAACGATAATTCTTCATTGTTACTTTAGAACTTTTTTGTTATCGAAATGATTTCAGAATAAATCCCTTCACTCATGAGAAATAAAAATGGACATGTGGGGCTAGTTGGCCCATTTCGAATGGGGCACGCTGCTGCTACACAGGGTTTTTCAGGATGTGCATTATAGAAATATCTCTGAATATATGAGATGAAATTACACCAGATTCAATATGCAAGATACTTGTTATGAAAAACCATGCGGACTCAATTTTGATTATAATTACACAATAGGAGGCGCTGCTATACAGTACTTTTTGACGATGAAATGTACCAAATTTGTATGTTAAACACATAATGTGGATAATAACACAACTACTTTACTTAAATTAATAAAACATAATAATATAGGAGAATGTTCTGTGATAGTCGCTTCATACTTGTATTGGGTCAATTTACCCCTCAATTGGGGTAGGTTGGCCCAAGCGACTTGTTGTCAGTTTGAGGTTTAAATTAATACTGGTGCTAATATAATCAAATTTTTCTATGTCGAATTCTTTCTGAACGTACACTAATAGTGTTAGCTTAAAAATTTTTTAAAAAATTTTGAATTCCCTTTTTTAAAATATTCATAGAAGAAACAACAGGCCTACTTTCTCGATGTACCCTAAGTGATGTTTTAACAAAGATTCCTTCAAAACGGTTGGTGCGTTACTATGTTTATAAAATTATCTTTCCATTGATATATAATTTTGGAAACAAAGTAATATCCAACAAAAGCTGTCATATATACCATGAAATATCAAATATATAGTTTTATAAAGAGATTTCTACAATTTGGATTACTATCATATTATTACATAATTGTGTCGTCATCGCTCTATGAGAAACTTTTACAGTCCACATTTACATGAAGGCAAAGTATCAGCTTAATAACTGAAAGAATTTACACTTAGTTCCACCCATATATCTTCATGCATCCAAATTCTGTTGCGAGCATATGTTTTCTCGATGGTAACATAAGTTTGGAGAGGAGATATCAGCTCATATACTGCTATCGTCATCTGTTCTCGTCTCGAGAATATGCAATCCATTCCTACTGGCTTTCGAGAGGGATATAAATATGGCAAAATAATCCGTGCAATTTGAAGTTTTCATCGAATTCCAAGAATATTTCTGTTGGTTATTTACTTCTCAGATAGTTGGGAATTTCTTTGTCATTCATCAGCTCCAAAATCAGGGACAGATAAAGAAAAGCTTAAGCTTCCAAGAAAATGAAACTTTCAGAACAGAACTTTGCTTCGTCGAAACTGGCGTGTTTTATTATTTCTATGTAAGATTTTCAAATTTATTTTACAGGATTCAAAGTCTTTTGCAATCGAATAAGCAAACAAAACTTTCAAAAATCAATTTTTTTCGTAACAGTCCACAGAATGTAACATTAATTTAATGCATAACAAATTTCTCATTTTTTGTAAACAATAGGTATAAATCTAGTTATTTCACACAAATTCTGTCATTAAATTTTTGATAGCCCGCTAGGTGGAGCTATGAAACACCAATGCTACTAGTATAATGGCATTTGACCACCATTTGAAAATTTGAAATCCACACTAAAGCATCTCTCATTTACTTCAAAATGGGACTTTACCCATAGACTACACGATATTTTATTTTTGAACAAATATTAGGTAAATCTAAATAAATCAGTATATGGTATACAAGGTGAATAATTAAAAAATTTAAATTTTTAACTTGAATTTTTATAACTACAAGTAATTAATTAAAATATTATTTGTTTAATAAAATTACTTTATCAAAAAACATTTCTTCAAATGTTACGTTCTTCATACGTAGTTAGTAAATGAATGCATTAAACAATCATTAAATTATTCAAAATTATTAGTAATGGCAAAAATGCTAGTGAATCAAACATTCACAATTGCTCAGAGTAAGATTAAGTAAACTAAACTTTAGTATTCATTTGTTCTACTTCTCGTTTAGCGAAATCAATGATGATTTATAAAAAGCACTAATTTAAAAGGAAATGTTTTACTATATTGTTCTCTCTGCAGTATTAGTCTCCATTAGGAAAATAAAGAGAATTAGTTTAGAATGATTTTACTCGAGCTAGGAGTGTGCCAGAGTTTAAATATTAACCCTCCATCAGGCTGCCAATATCTCAAATCACTTGGTATAATTTTTCCTTTTCCTTGAAATCAGTTAGCAATAATTCAAGCCTTCATACCTTCATAAATGATTGCGGAATTTATGTTTATTTTTTATAAATTTATACTTATTTTATGTACTTATCTTCCATCCAAGATGGGTGAGGTTTATCTTTTCCGAAATTCTTCTTCCCGCCGACTCGCGTCAAGCTTTACACCCTTTTAGTAAGCTGAATCAGCGTGAGAAATAAAAACAATATTCGAGAAGTGTGTCAATTAATTTTGTGGGTTTGAATAAATGGTTGAGTAGTGGAGATTAACGAAGTTTCGACTTCAAGCACCCTTCCGGAAGCCACATTTCCGACCTCTCAGATTGGCGCGCCTTAAGGCACGATGAGCACACTTTGCCAAAAATTTGGAAAATACTTTTGAAACATTGTGGAAATAAAAGAATAGGAACCAAAATATATTTTATTATATATATTTTATTTAAATATATTTTAGGTTTTTAACTAAAAAACATTCTGAGTTACGACACTGCTCATACAAAATAAAAAGAGCATGCGAAATGAGAGATCGCTGTATCCTATAAGAGACATATGAAAGCCGTTCCTATCGAAAAGTTAAAGACATCGGCGAATCCTCTAATTTATAATCTTTTCAAGAATTAGAAGGACACTGAACTAATGATATAAAAGATTTAGCAAACGAAATTCCATCACCAGAGTGATAAATATCGTTTTTAACATTTTATTTACATATACTTATATTCTATCATTTTGAACTAAAATTAATGTCCTTTGAAATATGTTTTAAAAGATCATATAGATAAAATAATTACGTAATGAAACATATACTTATCACAGATCAATACAGCAGAATGCATTATCACTTCCTTAATACAAATGCTAAAATCTCTAGTGAAAGCTTATCAACACTTCAGATTAAGGATTAATTTGGTTTTCTTCCTGCTTAGTTATGGAATAAAGATACCACCAGACTAAAAACAAAACAAGCACTTCCGCGTATTCCTTTTTATATTAATTTATCTTCTGAATTCTCCACCTAATCACAATGAAAATTTTAAATATGCTTTAATAACTGAATATGGTGTATGATCATTATAAATAACACTATTATTTTTACTATAATCTTTTAAGTAATTTATTCTTCTACAACATTCCGTGTCCCGTTTTCTTCCATTTCTTCACTTTCACAATATAGTAAGAATTCCTCCGTACTTACAATGTGGTATATGATCAATATTAACTAGTAGTTCTGTGAACAGTAAGTCCTGCTCCTCCCCCCCAAATTAAAAAAATTTAGATTTTTCTCCTCATCGCATTTTTTTAAAAGCTTAGCAAATATTATTCATTGTGAAGACAGCATTGTGTGCGGGACACCGGACATCCTAATTTGATTCTCGAGGAGTTTAGTTTAGTTTTTAGTTATATTAACGTCCCGTTTTGAAACAACACGATGGCTACTTTGGGACGGACCTCGTAATTTTGAACCACGATCAGATGACGAGGACGACTCCTGAGCTTTGATATCCGCCAAAAGATTATGATTCTCCTTTAAATGATTTTTAAATTTGATTTCAAATTTTATTCTTCCTTGTGGAACCTATACATAGAAAGAATGAAATTTTGAAAAAGACGTTTTCAAATTTCTACCTGTGCGACTTTCGCGGTACGAAGATTTGATCATCACAGTTTCATTCGTGTCTCCATCTTGTGTGAGTAAAGGGAATTTCTAGTCACTAAGAAACCTGTAATCCGGATCTGATCGCCACATAGTTTCATTAGTGTCTCCATCTGGTATGGGTAAAGGAAATTTCTAGCTACAAAGAAATCTGTAATTTTATGCATCGCTCACGTGGTTTTGGTCAGGTTTATTGACTTAAGGACATATTTTATTCAACCACTTTCCCTCTAATTTGTGACGCATAAACACAAACGCTCAGTGGCGGACATTCGGGATTGCGATCGGCCCTCTCGCACTTTTTAATTAATTTTTTTATTTCAATTTAGCTGCTTAAAACCAGGAATTGCAAAAATTCTATAGTGTTCAAGACAAACAGCCAATTTTTGTAACTAAATTTTTAAATTTTGTTGTCTACCCTCTATACTGCCGGGCACTATTAAGTGTCTCTAAATTTTTGTCACTCCCCCCACTTTTGCCCTCCCTCAGTTGCCGCCACTGTATACGCTAAATTGAAGGGAAAATTTCGAGTGCCAGAAAAATCTCTTTTTGACAAAACTGCGGTAAATATGATGAAAAGAGCAATTTAGTGGACACAAACGCCATCTCTCGGGAAAAGGTGTCTTAAAATCCTCCGAAACTAGCCTTAAGTCTCTGAAAGTGCATTTGTGTAACTGAAGAGCAAATTGGTGATACGTATATAAACGGGACAAAAATACCTACTGCTGTTAAAAAACTTTTCTGAAGATGAACGAATTAACCACTTTATCTCCAGAAGAAGTTCAGTACCAAAAATTATATCAGTTCCTTATTTGAAAAAATGTTATTCTTTTCAACAAATGTGTGTTAATATGACATTTAATTTGCTAAATTATTTTCATGTTTAGAGAATCACAGATAACAGACCCGATTCCACCGAAGATTCTGCCCTAAATGTGGGTTAGGTACGCGTTAAATTTTCAGAATGGGTCTAACGTCCTCAGGTTGGTGAGCCGTGGAAGTTTGGAGAGTGAGATTCCGGTTCAAGGACAGTCCTCATCATCTGGTGATGGTAGAAAATTATGACGTCCATCTCAAAATTGTCGTGTAGTTTCAAAACGGGACGTTAATCCAACTAAACTTCCTATAAATATTACGCTATGTACTCCATTACTTTCATTTAAAATGCGAGAAATAAAGAAAAGGAAAGGCATTTTACTAGCGTCCTACCGCCAGGAGAAAAATCCTGGACAGGGTTGCCGCAAGTAGACGAGTCGAAGGAAGGAGGTAAACGGGTGTAAAATCAACCGCAACATTTGGCGAACAAAGCGCACTTCGTTAGGCGAGGAATTCGTTTTCGACCGTAGTACAAAGCGAACCGAGACTTTCGTCGGTTCTATCTGCGCCAGATGAAATAAAGCCCTTTCCTTCACCTCCCAAATGCAGTGAAAAATCCCGTTTCCATGACACCCGCCGCCGGCATGTATGGTGTCTAGGGTTTTTCTCGTGGCGGTAATACACACTGTAAAAAAAATCCCGTAAAATTTACAGTTTTAAACTGGCAGCTGGGTTGGTTGTGCAAAACCGTAAAAGTTACGAAGTAAATCCGTAGGCACAACGGTTTTTTACCGTATGAAATCAAGTTTTCTCCGTAAAAATTAAGTCATCGAAGTAAGTGACATCATCGACTGAGGTGAGTTGTTTTTCTCCTTCTGTTCGAGTTGAGTTGAAATGTGCTGATGTGTATTATCAATTAGGAATATTAATTAATCAAGGCTTAATTATTAATTTCAATTAGTTTAATCAATATAATTTTTAATTGAACTTACTTGGACGATTTCTATGCAAGATAGTGACAAAACTTCTAACTCCTCCGAGCCGGGGATCGAAACCGCGTTCATAGAAATAAAAGGCAGTCGCTCTAACCACTAGACTACTGGAAACTTCACAAAATGAAGTAAAAATAATCTATTTGAGTTTTAAAATCACTATAGCTCTAGTGGCGCCACCTAGTGGTGTAAAAGTCAACTATTGCCAGAACACGTGTTTTAAGGTTAGCTTCCATGAGTGACAACAGGTTACTGCAACATGTATAAACAATAGCGGAGATGGAACCCTATTAAAAACATGAAATGAATGCAATAAAATTACATTTAAGAAAAGGGAAAGTTATCGTACGGGAAGCCATATGACGAAAAATAGAATTTGTACTGACGATTTTGAACCGTTTATGGCTGGAGCGGAAAACGGTGAAAAACCGTTTTGTCAACAAAACAGCTTTAAATCGTCAAATATACGGAAAAAGTCCGGGTAAAAAACGGATATTTTTTACAGTGCAGTAGACCAGCGGTTTCCAAACTTTTTGGTTGAGCGAATCACCTGTTGTATAATAAATTTTTTGAGGCCCACTAACTAAATATACAAGTAAAAAAATGCATATACATTATATGCACATATATGACAGTAATTAGTAACGCTTACTGTAAAAGGATTAAAAATATATTGTTTTATATAGCAAAAAACGATTGAAGCATCCCTGACTCCGGCTCTTGGCTAGTGTTCCGCGGCCCACTAATGCGCTATCTGCAGCCTACAAGTCGGCCGCGGCCCATAGGTTGGAATCCGCTGTACTTGACTTAATTCAACTTTCTTTAATCTTGTATCAGATAATTTTAACAGTAAGAAATCTTTCTTCTGAAACTTCAACACTCCTTCTCCAAACTTTAATGAAGTGATTTATAACATATAGCAGAAAGGGAAATATTTTTTTATTAAAAACAGTTTTTAAAACATATTTTTATTAGAGTACTATACAGTCTATTACAATTATTCCTACTTCTTAATCTCAATTTAATTAGATTCTACTTTTGAATCTTAGTTTTCTTTTTCTCAAATTCATTGTTAGGTGGCGCAGCTAGTGAAGAATCAAAATTTAATTTACTTATAAAGATTAAGTGATAAATATGTTCTGAAAAAAATTAAATCAGCGCATTATCCTCAAAATTACACAAGTGTGCAAAATTTCAAAACTCTAGAATATCATGATTATTCGAAATAAATTACTCAATTCCATCTTTACAAACATGAAACAAATCAAGTTAAATAAAAGTATGTAAAAAGGAACAGATGATAAACGGTTTTCGGTAGTTTACGATTCTGTCAGTCAGAAATAAACGTAGGAAATTTCTAAAAACATAAAAATGAAACGAATTATCATGCAAACGAACAGTATTACAAATACCGTTTAACCCTTTCAACCGAATTTTTGCATGATTAAAATTTAACTATGAAAAGTAGTTTAATTTAATGCATTTACGCATATGTAAAAGTGGGATTTATTTACCAAATAGGGATTGAAGTCTAATCTCCGGGGCGTATATGCCCATTAGGGCCAAAAGGGTTTAAAAACCAATAGGAAAATAGCAAAGGAGGTATCTATTAACTGTAAATTATTTTCAAAATTCAGCTCTTTTACATATTGCGAAAATATTAGAAATGAAGATTTCTTATTTATAACGATATTTTAAAACAGTCGTTTATTTCAACAAAATTTTCGCTTTAGCATTTTCGAAAATAAAGGAAACGCTCACCATTATAACTTATCACTGAATTCAGTATGACCTTGGAAGTGAGGAGATTATTTTTAATAAAAAACATGGATTTTTTGCATTAATTTTCGAACAGGAAAGAATAGAAACTTGTAGATATGATGCGACCAATGTGTATGAATGCGTATTACTACGAAATGAAATAAAGAATTATTTTCGGCACTGTTCAAAGTTGGAATATAGCAATTTCCATTCTAGTCCTTTCTAGAGGATAATTCATAATAATTATTCTGATTACAAATGGTTGTAACTTCCTTGTAAACAACGATATGAAGAGAAAATTTGAGCACAATACAAAGGAAGCTTAAAGCTTTGTTTGCATAGGTAACAATTCCTATATGTGACTACTCTGTCATGTGAAGCATTGTGAATGATAATGCTTCACATGACAGTGAAATAGACAATCACTGCTGGTTCGCTGTTGCAGGCAAAGCAGGCGTTAAGACAGAATCTTCGAAGTATCCTCATAAAATGACGACAGAAGAAGCAATGCCAGAAGATTTAGAGGGGACCTACAGAAATAAACAAATTTTACATTTTGCGTATTTAAATTAATCTTCTTTTCACTTTAGAACGGAATGTTCATTAGGGTTGATCGAAAAGTATAGGATTTTTTTTTTGGGGGGGGGGAGGAATTCACACTTTTGCCGCGGGGTGGAAAAGTTGTGTCTTGGGTATATTAGTTTACATATATCTTTTTGTTGAAATCCATTCATATCTTCCAGTGCCCCAAGTGCCCCAAAAATAGGTAAAAATGACATTTTTGGAAAATTTATAAAAAAATATTTTCAAAATTCCCTTTAGCGCCGGGAAAGAAAGTTTTGTTTTGGGTATATTAGTTTACGTTTTTTTTTATTATTATTATTATTCAAATTCATTCATATGGCCCAAGCGCCCGAAATATAGTTAAAAATTGACATTTTTACGACTTTGACTCATTCAAACAACAAGGGAGGGAGGAATAAAAGAACGCTTTTGCCAGTTTCCCCTGTAGCGATGTGTTTTTGTTTAGGAAAAGTCGTCAAGATTTTGGCGTAGTTTATGGCGCTCTGTCTTCGAAATAAAGTAAAATTGTGTTATATTGTAAGATATGAAAAAGAAGAAAAGATAGTTGTGGGTACCTGAATAATATTATATAAACAAAAATAGGTTGATTGATTTAATAATAAAAATAAATAATTTTTCATTTTCTCCTATACGTTTTTCCCTGTAAAATAGTTTTTAACTCATTTTTAATTTTTAATTCAACATTTGGATAAAAATCTTTTTTTTTTGTAAATATTTAAGTGTCTTGGGGCATGTATTCTAGTACACGCAAAAAAACAACTTTTACACCCTACGCCGATTATTCTTTCCACACTTTGAATTTTCGATCCACCCTAATAGTCATGTTCATCCCATATTCCAGTAATGATAAAAAAAAAGTTTGTGAAGGTATACACTGAGAATTCACTGGAAGCAATGACTGGGAAAATGCTTCATAATGTCTGGTGTGAAATAGGCTAGTGCTTGGAAGTAGTCCGATAGAAGTAGGATAGTCATATAGAGTAATTATTATGCGCGGAAATAATACGTTTGCCTTCCTCTCATAATGTGTTCAAATTCTTTCATCCGATTATTGTTCACAAAAAAAAGACTACAGCCATTTGAAGTCATGGTAATCATTTTAAGTTGATTAATATTTCCTGTAACAAGGTAAGAGGAATTTTAATGATATTTATTTCTGTATACTTCAAGAAATTTGTATATTATTCCTTGCTAGAAGAAAAATAAATTTTTGGGGGGATTACCATACTCTTAGGGATAATAATTGATATTTCAACGAAGTATTAATACTTATTAAATATTGAGTTTTAAATCTTCTCCATCAGGCAAAAAAGAAAATGTGTTATAGGTTAGAATCTATCTAAAAAAAGACATCAAAAACATCAGTAAATTAGTGAAAGCTATAATACAATTTGTTTCTTAGACATTAGTTTGAAGGCTTTTTGGGACTAATCCTACTATTACATTACTCCTCCTTTGAGTAGGTGGGTGTCAATCCCTTCTTCCCTTATCTGTTCTTGAGATCGAATTTCTTCCTTGAAAGCATCGCCGTTAAAAGGGATGTATTAGCCTTCCCACAGTTTCTTCTCTTTTTCTTCTACTCCTTCTCTCCCATGCTTTTAACGGTGTAATTGTTCTTTTGTCAGCGAATCAAGGAACTGGTTAGAACAATTGATTTTCAAAGCTTTCTACCGTATGAAAGAAACATTCGCTGAAACCATCTATTGATGAATTAAAAGAGGTGCTAGGGATTTTTTCACCCTTAAGAAAATTTTTATAATGCCCTGGAATTTATCTTCATTAGTATGTTCAACAGGGATTGATTATTCAAACTTAGAAACTTATAAAAATAACCTAAAATGTGTCAACATAATTAAATGATAAGTAAACTAAAAATCTAAACGTGACAAAACAAAGCAGTAACATTAATGCAACATTAAAATTATTACTTTTATTATGAAACTTTGCATGTTAATATATTTAATAATTTCTTAAGTATTAAGATTTCTTACGTAGTTACTTCAAAGGAAAAATTGCAAACATAACACATTTTTCCAAAACAAATAAAAGGAAATGACGAAAAAACCTTGTACAGCTTGAAAGAGGTATTTTCAAAGAAATGAAGGATTATGTGGAAATCAGCTGCTTTACACTTATACAGTTATTGCCAAGTAGTAATTATATTAAAAATATTTTTCATGTTCCAAGGCATTTCTAATCTAAAATATGGGCCAGCAATGCAAATGTTTTATGTATCCATTAAGCAAATATAAGTCTTAATTTTTGTTTTAAACAGCAAATCCTTTCTTTTCATTTTTCATATAAAGGCTGTACTGTACTGTACACCTCTATGCAGCTAAATTCCGCTCGAACAATGAAAGCTAGAGCTATGGAGGTAACGTCTACCTATAACAATGTGTCCATGTGCTGTCAACTACAACAGATCGCAACGTCCGTGGTGCTGAACCTTGGAAATTACAGATTATTTTATCTCAAAAGCTGTGTCAGGTATCTAAAAGAAGACAATTTCAGAATTGTAGAGCGATACAGCATTTCAATAAAATGACTCTCTACATATATTAAAACCCCTGAAATGCACATATCACGATATTCAATCATTTTCATACCTATGTCGTAAAACGGGTAAAGTGATATTTTAAGGACGGATGCGAATTAATTAATAAAACTTACAATATAGTGAGAAATCTTCATAATAACAGGATGTTATGAAGAAAAAAACATACGATAATGCCTGTAGGAACATCAGGGTTCAAATTAAATTGTAATGCAGAAGATCATTTTATTCTAGATTGATGATGCTATACAGTTCTGCAATTGACTATTCGCTATTTATCACGGCTTCTGAGATAAAATCCCAGTAATAACTTCCAGGATTCGTTGCTTGGGGTGCTAAAATCAATCTCAGATGATAGCACATGACCGTTTTACTATAGGGAGACATTACTTCCACAGCCTAACTTTTCTTCGTATTGTAATTTCGTTATATGAAGATACAGGAATACATGTTGCATTTTCTAGTCGTATAAGAAATTGAAGGCGAGTTGGATCTATTAATATATCTGATACTTCCGAAAAATTATTAACCCTTTATAAGGCCGTAGTAGTATACTTATCACTAATTTCTTTAATTTTAAATGTATTTTTTTAAGTTGGTATAAGTTCTTGCTAAATTTTTCGATGAAACAAAAACCTAGATATTTCGATTTCTTTTCTCATTCGTTATGGACTTGATAATTAATTATTAATTAGTGTTATTAATTAAGAAAAAAAATTACGTCATCGAATATGTTAAATGAATTTCTTTCCTTAGATGAATCCCAATCCCAAAGCCAATTTATTATAACACTACCAAAAAAAAAATCGCCCTTTAAAGAGTTAAAACACAAACAACGTTTCAACTGCATATATTGCAAGGTTATAAAAATAGGTTAAGACTTAACGGATCGATAAATCGCCTAAGTTTGTTTCAGGGAAAATCAGATTTGATTTCTATATCAAAATGATAAAAAATAAATTGCTTTAGAAAATAATTATAAATTCGTTTCTGCATTATATTCAATATTTTTAATTAGGAACTTTAGTTAATTAGTTGGAATCGGAAGTTTCAAAAAGTTGATGAACATTTCTGTCATTAAATGGTTATCAAATAGTCTTTCCATTGAATAACTATTGACTAACGAATAAATTGACCTTCAAGGCTTATCTTTCATTTTCTGACAAATCAGTTCCAAAGACACTTAAGTGGATATGTAATAAATTTAGCGTGGATGTCTGTAATTCAACGCGAAGTATCTTTTCCTTTCTTCTCCGATATAATAATACATCGAACTAAAATTTTATGGCAAGTTTAGTTTGCATTCTGACCCTAAGTGTTGATTTACGTCTTGTTGCGTGTTTATAAGAAAATTAACTTTCCCAAAACTAACGTTATATTTACTTTTTTCGTATTTAAAATGAAATAAAGTAATCAATTATTGTTATTTCACGGAACTGTATTTTACTACCAGTTATCGTTGTTTCTAGAATAGCTTTTCAAATATTTTTCATATCATTTCTTTATGTGCAGCAGTCGAACAAGAATTTTTCAACCGCTTTCGTTGATCCGTTGTTGATTTCACATACAACGAAAGGACTGACAATAAATGCTAGTAAAATTTAATTTTCTTCAACTTTTATGTGAGCGTCTTTGTTGCTATTATTCGTTCAGTTATTACCTAAAATTAACATTTTTTAATTATTATAAAATATTATTGTTGGTTGGAAAAATGAAGCACAAGGGTTAATCCCGTAAGAAAAAATCGGCAATAATATATGCTCAGTTTTAAATCTCAACTATAAAAATGAAACAAATAAAAAGACCTTTAGTTTAATCAAGTGAGAAAGATAAATTCTCCTTTTTGCTTGTCGTAATACCTTATTAGAGAAAAATATTCAATAAGTATCTTTGTGGAAGTCTACATTTTCTGCTATTCAGAAAGCAAACTTTTTTACAGTGGAAACCCGAGAATCCGAACCCCAGGAATCAAAAATTTCGGATAATCCGAACATCTTTTCTTTAATTTTCTGAAAATAACAATTACGAATCAGAAACAAAGTTAATGTTTATTCCTAACTTTAACGAAACCTTTGAATTGATCTTTAAGAATGAATACAGCACCTTAATTAATAGACACAAAATCAACCAAAACCATCCTTCGTAGTTTATATATATATATATAACGCTTTTTCCCATGTTATCTTGTAAACACGATAACTGACGTAATTTTGATCTAAATTTAACCAGCGTGGGATATGTTGTAAGGATAGTGAAAATCTCGGTCGAATTCGTAGATGGGCTTTTCAGCTCAAAGGGGGTGGAAATTTTCATTTTCCTATAATTCCCTTACGATTGAAGATAGAAAGAAAATTCAAATTAGGCGAATTATTGCCTTATCATAACGAACAATTATTGCATTTAAACTTTCTCGTTAGCTACAATTGCTTAGAAGTTATGATCTGAAAAGTGATTTTCACTCCCTTTCCCTCCTCTCCCCCTAACTTAAAGTACCTTTTAACCTAAGAATGCTACCCCTTGTTGAAGTCTCTTTCATTCTTGTATCTTCAATCCTTATGAGAATAGAGGGCGAAATGTTCTTTTCCTTATTATTATTAATAGAGACGTATATGTATAACGCTTTGGCCCGCGTTATTTTGTAAACACGATAACTAGAGTAATTTTGATTAGATTTTAACTGGCGAGGGATATATTGTAAGGACGGTGAAATTCTCAGCCGAGTTCGCAGATAGGCTAACCAGCACAAAGGGGGGAAATGGTGGGGGACTGAAAATTTCATTTTCGCACAATTCCCTTACGATTTAAGATAGAAAGAAAAATAAAATTATTGCCTTATTACAACAAACATTTTTTGTATTGAAACTTTTTTTGATAGCCACAATTTCTCAGAAGTTATGAGCTGAAAAGCCATTTTCAATCCCCTCCCCAACTTATCATTTCCCCATAGCTCTGTTACAACTAAAGATAGAAAAAAAATTTCAATTAGGCGAATTATCACCTTATGATAACGAACAACATTTATACTAAAAGTTTTTTGTCTGCTAGAATTGCTTATAAGTTATGAGCTGAAAAGCGATATTCAATACCCCCCCCCCTAATTTATCATTTCCCATAGCTCCGTTACGATTGAAGATAGAAAGAAAATTTCAATTAGGGGAATTATCACCTTATCATAACAAACTACTTTTATATTGAAAGTTTTTGACAGAAAGAATTACTTAGAAGTTATGAATTCCCATCAGCCGCATTCAATTTCAATTTTTATATGGTAAACAAGTTGATATGCCTGGCTTTGCTCCGGATTAAAATGTTTTCATGTTTAATCTTTTTAATGTAAAAATTACTATTGTATAAATATTATAATACACAAATTCCTTTTCTGATCTGAAACGTTTTTAATTAAACTCAGAATATCAATTGAACCAGACGATTTTTAAAAACAGCCGTTTTCTTCATATATTATTTGTTATATAGGTACTTCAAATTTTGTTAACAATTACTAAAGTAAATGAAAAGTTTTAATGAATATTTTGAAACAATTAAGTTAACTATTTAATTATTCATTAATTTAAAGCCTGAAAATAAATCAATAGTTGGTCCCGATATAAATTGTTAATCGTCTACTTTTAAAATTTTTTTTGGCATTCGTCCTTCTGGAAACAGTTCTTCGTATTATTCTTGTACTTCAATAAAACCTACCTTTGGAATCTACCTTTGCCTTCAAGCTTGCCGAAAAGGGATTTTGTTACCCTAAACTTGTTTGCCTCTGTACCGTGCCACTAGCTCTTTCCGTACTCCTTCACAGAGCAACCAAAGTTTAGTGCATTCGGCATATCAAGAGTATTTTACCAAATTTCGAGGAATCCAAACAGAGTTCAGCCCCAATTAGCTCGGATTCCCGAGGTTCTACTATATTTCACATTTCTACAAATCTTTTGTGGGAAACTGAACGAATATTATAATGTTTGTCGGTTAAAAGATGCCACATTTATAAGGACACGAAAAATGATGCCTCAGTCTCTATAATTTAAACACATTTCACTTTGGCTGCGTTGAAATGTTTATTTTTAATACAAAATGTTACAACGCAGAAAATGCGTCGTTAAGAATATCAATGTCAATAAACAGCTGATCTTTCAATACTATGACATTTATTAAAATTTTCTTCCGACGCAACTGTCTGATTATCAGATATCAGAATAACAATCTTAATGACAAATCGTCAGGGCAAAAAACCAAATTAACTAGATGAGCCTGTCCTCCGGATAAGAGTTATCTCGTTGTAGCCTTCTCCTGAGCCTCATCACCCTCGGGAGATGTCCAAGCAAGGACACGGGGATTTCATAGCAGTGGCTGATTAATTCTCTGACAGGGTAGAAAGCTTTTCCCTGGAAAAGGAAATAACAGACTCTACGGTGCAATCAATCAACTCAGCCATTAAAATAAGGTCAATGGGGCTTGGATAAACTTTTTCATGTGAGCTATGGTGGGAAAATATTTCAATTTGGAAAGAGAATTTCAATTTGAGAATTTTATTCAGATTGAGAAAGTCTTTGAAAGTACAAAAATTAATTTATTCTTGCTTTTTGTTTTTTCTTTGTTTTTAGCTAAAATAGTAAGAAAACATTTAGCTTTTAGCCCGTTTCTGGCAAAATATGAAATCCATGTGAGTTAG
>BGPR01012880.1:26303-39008 GCA_013235015.1 Araneus ventricosus | reverse complement strand
ATCATAACCTTTTGGTAAAACGGTATAAAACTGAAAATCGTCAATCTGTGATAATACAGGCTTTTGGCTTGTTGGACGCATCTTCGAAGGAACTACATGCTTCATTTTAACTTGTCCCTTTCTTGTTTTCTTCTTTAACATCGAAGGCCATTTTAGTTTGTCCTTAAGTAATAGTTTTCCGATTCGGCCTGCATCTATTATTTTAGGGACCTCTTTAGAGTTAAGAGGTTCTGAAGGTGAATCTGAAAATTTTATCAGATTTGAATTAGAAATATTATACTTCGGAAACGTTTTATTCGTCAAATGAGATGAAACGGGCAGGACTTCTACTTGATTTACATGCTTGTTGTGCTTGTAGACCAAATATTGCTGGAGCGGTTGCGATGTTACCATAGGATTGTGCTTCTTTGCTTCTGCTTCTTCTCTATGAGATGTTACTCTGAGATTCACTGGAGGTGGAAGAAGTAAATTCTTATTTGGATGAAAGGTAAGTGGTGGTTGTGTTCTGATATGCTTATTGTGTTTGTGGATCAGGAATTGCTCAGGCGTCTGTGATGTTAAGACAAAATTATGCTTCTTTTCTTTTGCTTCTTCTCTGTTAGATGTTACTGTCAGATGCAGTGGAAGTGGAAGAAGTAAATTCTTATTTGGATAAAAAATGAGCGCAGGTTGTGTGCTGAGGATATTTAATGCCTGATAACCCTCCTCTTTTCTGTATTGTCCTTTTTTCCTTGTCAATTTGCTTTTTTTCTTCTTGCTGTCGTGCGAATATAAAAACTTCTTTGAACCATCAGAGTTAAGTCCCACATTTTTGCTGCCTTCAGAGGAAGCGCTGGTCTTGAATGCTGAGATCTCTTCTTTGCCATTCTCTCTAAGTCTCTTTGTTGTAGCTTCCGTGAAGCTTGCAAAAAGTGGTGGTATGCGAATTTTCATATCTGGGAACATAATATGTGCCGGTGATGTGACGAAAGTGACGGACTCTCCAAGAATTCTGTCTTTAGCATGTGATCCCTTTTTATTCTTTAATTTCTTGTTTCTGGATTTTTTGGATTTGGGATTCAGCCCTTCGATATTTGAGGTTCTTCTCTTTGAACTTACAGTATCATTTGTAATGTATTCGTGTGGAGAAACAGCAACAGAATGATTTTTGAAATGAGATGAAACGGGTAGAACTTCTACTTGGTTTGCATGCTTGTTGTGCTTGTAGATCAAAAATTGCTGGAGTGGCTGTGATGCTACCGTGGAATTTTTCTTCTTTACTCTTGCTTCTTTTATGTGAGACGTTAATGTGAGATTCACTGGAGGTGGAAGAAGTAAATTCTTATTTGGATAAAAGGCAAGTGGAGGTTGTGTACTGAGGATATTTAATTCCAGAGAACCATCATCTTCTGTGTCCTGTTCTGTTACTGTGAGATTCACTGGAGGTGGAACAAGTAAATTCTTATTTTGATAAAAGGTTAGTGGAAGTTCTGTACTGATGATATTTGTTGACCGATAATCATAGTCTTTTGCGTATTGCCCTATTACTTCAAAATTCACTGGAGGTGGAAGAAGTAAATTCTTATTTCGATAAAAGGTACGTGGATGTTGTGTGTTGAGGATATTTAATGCCTGCAGTGGTGGTATGCGAATTTTCATACCTTGGTACATAACATGTGCTGGTGATGCGATAAGAGTGCTGGATTCTTCAAATATTCTGTCTTTGTCATGTGATCCCTTTTTATTCTTTTGTTTTGAGGTTCCTCTCTTTGAGCTTAGAGTGTCATTTGCGATATACTCGTGTGAAGTAACGGCAAAGTAATCGTTTCTGTGCTTTAATTTTTTTCTGAAAGTCTTCCGTCCTTTTGTTTTTTGTCCAAGAACATATTTGACTGGGTAATTAAGAATTGACGGCATGGCGCTTAAGATATTCTCTCCACCATGGCCATCTGTGGGATGCTGATCACTCCTGTTTCCTGAAGAGCCTCTCTGCAGGTTTTCGTACTGAATTTTCAAAGATCTATTTCTTCCTGTCGTATTCGACTCTAAACGATCGTAGTTTATGTGGGATGACCTCTCATGTGAAGCAGATTGAAATTGTTCTTTAATTTTCTCTCTTCCTCTGTAAGAAGTTTGTATTGGATACCTTAAGGGAGAATCTGGCGATGGAAATCTCATATCCTTGATTGTATGATACACGAGTCCTGATGGAGATCCAAATCCGATGAACCCGCCACGTTCATCTTCATCTGGAGTAGAGTTTGCAGAAGATACCTCTGTTGGTGCTGGGAGCGAATCTGGCGTTGGAATCCAGGGATTCATTATCGGATAGTAAACAAGATCAGATGAATTGCCAATTGGTGATTTGCGATTTTCACCTTCAGCGACCTGCACTTTCTTACCTTCCAATCCCTCTTCCGTATAATTTCCATATGTCATATGGCTTGTTAGTGGAATTTGGATGTTTCTGTTTACATCGTGAACAAAAACAGAGGAATCACCCAACTTATTTAGTGGTATATGTTCCTTTTTCTTCAAATGAGATTCATCACCGCTTTTTAATTTGTCTTCTCTGTTATTTTTTTCACTTTCGATCCAGAATTCGTCAGATGCATTCCTGTGTTCTTTATTTTCTTCGGCATAATTGAGATTGTCGAAGAATTCCGGTGTAGTTATCCGAGTGAATGGTTCAATTTGAATATTCACATTAGGACTGTAAACGTCAATAAACTGTTCACGGAAGTTATTTTCTATATCATGATCTTCAGAATACTTGTTTAGACTTCCCAATGCATCTTCCTCGTTACCTAATTTATCTTCTTTGTCATCACTGTACCAGAAAGCTGCACTTCCATTGTCGGTATTTTGAGTCAAATTGCCGAATTCGTCAAGAAATCCTCTTGACATCTGTTCATCTGGTGGAGGTATTTGCATATCCACGGCTGAACTATAAATAAGATGTGAGGAAGCACTAACATTCCACTTGGATGTTTCGTTTTCAGATTCATTGTCCTTGAAAGGAAGGATTGCATTATTTAAGATGGAATGAAAATCAGAAGCATCATTTGTCATGTTCCCTTCTCTAACATTACCATTCAAGGCCTTTGAAGCAGACGCAGATGAAATTTTATTATAATTTCGATATGGTAATTCAACTTGAGTGAAATCTTGCCTGTTCATCTTGCGAGATATTGACTGCAAATAGTTATCATATTTATAGATCAGTCTTTTCTCTTCTCCCAGTATGTCTTGCAATGCATCTTTCCAGCGTATCGTGCTCAATTCTTTCTCTGAATGATCTATTTCGTTTTCGGCGGACAGAAATTTCCCGGAATTTTTCGCTTCTGACTCATTGTTTTTGTTTACGAATTCTTTCTCTTCTGCTAATAAATCGCTGATCAGTTCTTTCCAAGACAACTTATGATCTATTTTTGTTAAAAGATCTTCCACGCTGATTATTTCAGTTACATAATTCTTCCTATTTAATAGAGATTCGTCTAATATCTCTGATTGTTCTTCTAAAGTCGTGCGTGATTTCATGGAAATTTCGCTTGAATTGAATTCTCTCAAAGTTTGATTTGAATCAAAATTCTTTCCTCCCATTGATAAAAATACATCATTTACATCTGAGTTAGATGGAATGCTGCTTTCATTAGAAAATTTCTTTTCTTCTCCCAATTTTTCTTGCATTGCATCTTTCCAGTGCCGTAAATGAATATCAAAAGAATTGTCAAGTGATAAATTGTCTTGATGCATAGAGGACGATAATTCTGATTGGATATCAGAATGAGAGGTTACATTGTTGTCAAATTGTCTATTCATCTTGCGAGACATTGATTGTAAATGGTTATCATATTTATAGATCAATTTTTTCTCTTCTCCCAGTATGTCTTGCAATGTATCTTTCCAGTGTATCGTGCTCAATTTTTTCTCTGAATGATCTATTTCGTTTTCGGCGGACAAAAAGTTCTCGGCATTTTTTGCTTCTGACTGATTGTTTTTGTTTACGAATTCTTTCTCTTCTGCTAATAAATCACTTATCAGTTCTTTCCAAGACAACTTATGATCTATGTTTGTTAAAAGATCTTCCACGCTGATTATTTCAGTTACATAATTCTTCCGATTTAATAGAGATTCGTCTAATATCTCTGATTGTTCTTCTAAAGTCGTGCGTGATTTCATAGAAATTTCGCTTGAATTGAATTCTCTCAAAGTTTGATTTGAATCAAAATTCTTTCCTTCCATTGATAAAAATACATCATTTACATCTGAGTTAGATGGAATGCTGCTTTCATTAGTAAATTTCTTTTCTTCTCCCAATTTTTCTTGCATTGCATCTTTCCAGTGCCGTAAATGAATATCAAAAGAATTGTCAAGTGATAAATTGCCTTGATGCATAGAGGAAGATGATTCTGATTGGATATCAGGGTGGGAGATTACATTGTCGCCAAATTGTCTATTCATCTTGCCAGACATTGACTGCAAATTGTTATCATATTTATAGATCAGTCTTTTCTCTTCTCCCAGTATGTCTTGCAATGCATCTTTCCAGCGTATCGTGCTCAATTCTTTCTCTGAATGATCTATTTCGTTTTCAGCAGACAAAAAGTTCTCGGCATTTGTTGCTTCTGACTGATTGTTTTTGTTTACCAGTTCTTTCTCTTCTGCTAATAAATCACTTATCAGTTCTTTCCAAGACAACTTATGTTCTACTTTTGTTAAAACATCTTCCACGCTGATTACTTCAGTTACATAATTCTTCCGATCTAAAAGAGTTCCGTCTAATATCTCTGATTGTTCTTCTAAAGTCGTGCGTGATTGCATGGAAATTTCGCTTGAATTGAATTCTCTCAAAGTCTGATTTGTATCAAAATTCTTTATTTCCATTGATAAAAATACATCATTCACATCTGAGTTAGATGGAATGCTGCTTTCATTAGTAAATTTCTTTTCTTCACCCAATTTTTCTTGCTTTGCATCTTTCCAGTGCCGTATATGTATATCAAAAGAATTGACGAGTGATAAATTGCCTTGATGCATAGAGGAAGATGATTCTGATTGGAAATCAGAGTGAGAGGTTACATTGTTGCCAAATTGTCTATTCATCTTGCGAGACATTGACTGCAGATTGTTATCATATTTATAGATCAGTCTTTTCTCTTCTCCCAGTATGTCTTGCAATGCATCTTTCCAGCGTATCGTGCTCAATTCTTTCTCTGAATGATCTATTTCGTTTTCAGCTGACAAAAAGTTCTCGGTATTTATTGCTTCTGACTGATTGTTTTTGTCTACGAATTCTTTCTCTTCTGCTAATAAATCACTTATCAGTTCTTTCCAAGACAACTTATGTTCTATTTTTGTTAAAACATCTTCCACGCTGATTATTTCAGTTACATAATTCTTCCGATCTAATAGAGTTCCGTCTAATATCTCTGATTGTCCTTCTAAAGTCGTTCTTGATTTCATAGAAATTCCTCTTGAATTGAATTCTCTCAAGGTTTGATTTGATAAACTTTGACTTTCCATTGATGAAAATACATCATTCTCATCAGAGTTAGATGGAATGCTGCTTTCATTAGAAAATTTCTTTTCTTCTCCCAATTTTTCTTTCATTGCATCTTTCCAGTGCCGTAAATGTATCTTAAAAGAATTGTCAAGTGATAAATTGCCTTGATGCACAGAGGAAGATAACTCTGATTGGATATCAGGGTGAGAGGTCACATTTGTTCCAAATTGTCTCAATAAAATGTAACCAGAAGTAGTTTTGGGCTGTTTTCTACCTTTTAATTGAAACGCTCCATGAAACTTTCCTTTTTTCTTTTTATTGTATATTTCAGTTACTTTAGCGTCTGGCGGTAACCAAATTAAACCACTGTTTTCAGCATTCTTGTCTTTTTTTCTGTGTAGTTGCTTGGACTTCACTCTAGGTCGACTGCGTTGTCTTTCCTTTGGTACTAGCTGAAATGCACCATGGAAGTCTTCTTTATTTTCTTGATTGTAAATGTCTATTACCTTTAGTTCTAATGAATCTATTTCTGAGATGCTGTTGGTATATTTTTGTTTCTTTTTCAACTTGGGAGACATGTTTGATTTCTGCTTTGACCGAAATCCGCCGTGGAAGTTTGCTCTTTTACCTGCATCATAGACTTCCGGGAACTTTGGATCAGAAGAGTAAATTCTTGGCGGTCTTCCCTCTGCCATTTCAAGTGCTGTACCTCTATCTCTGGAAGTAGTAATAAGTGGTTTTTCTTTGGATTTTAACTTAAATGCTCCGTGAAAATTCCCCTCTTTTTTCTGTTCTGATATTTTGGAATATGTTTTTTTCATTTTTTGCAGTTCAGCATCAGCAAGAATATTAATATTATAATCGTCGACAATATTTTTCAATATATCATTATGAAAAGAAATATACGTCTTTGATGTTCCAATTTGAGCAGATTTATCTAATTTTCTACGTCTGTACGAAAGGTTTTTGGAATGCTTTCCTTTTCTTCCATGCTTGTGAACTCTGCCCTTGTATTTTTTCTTAACATATCTAAATTCCGAATGATTTATGGTGGTTATACTTAGCAAATCTGCTGTTCTATTAGCCGGTTTTGTTTCGGATGTACTAGTATCAATGTCCAGATTCTTTGTATCGGATAAAGGCTTCAGTTCTACGTTTGCAGTTCTATTTACGCTGCTATATCGAAAACCTAGAGTTGGATTTTCGAAGTTATAGTTTTGGAAACCATAATGATAATCTGTGACACCTGATTCTTTACTTCTGTTTAGGGTATCAGAAATATCAGTTTTAAAATGTTCGAAAGAAGTGAGATTGGAATTGCGAATAATTTTAGATAATAATTTTTCGTCAATTTTGGTTGATGGAACAAACTCTGCAAGAAACGTAAGTAAATCCACTACCTTCGATTCCAATTCCTTTTTAGTAATCATGGTTATGTTTCTAGGTTTAATATACGGTGACGCATTTTTTACATTACCTTCTTTGTTACCATGGATATTAAAACTTTCACTTTCTTCTTTGATTCTGCTTCTGTTTAATGCACCAAGAAAATCCTCGATTTTCGTTGATGGAACAAATTCTGCAAGAAACTTAAGTAAATCCACAGCCTGAGATTCCAGTTCTTTTTTTGTAACCACAGTTATGTTTCTAGGTTTAATATATGGCGATGCAGATTTAACATCGTCTTCTTTTGCAGTTGTAACATCGTCTTCTTTTCCAGTTTTTTCATCTTCTTTTGTAGTTTTAACATCATCTTCTTTTTCAGTTTTAACGTCATCTTCTTTTCCAGTTTTAAAATTGTCTTCTTTTTCAGTTTTAACGTCATCTTCTTTTCCAGTTTTAAAATTGTCTTCTTTTTCAGTTTTAACATCATCGTCTTTTGCAATTTTAGCATCATCTTCTTTCCCAGTTTTAACATCATCTTCTTTTGCAGTTTTAACATGATCTTCTTCTGCAGTTTTAATGTCATCTTCTTTTGCAGTTTTAACATCTTCTTCTGCAGTTTTAACATCTTCTTTTGCAGTTTTAACATGATCTTCTTTTGCAGTTTTAATATCATCTTTTTCTGCAGTTTTAACGTCATCTTCTTTTGCAGTTTTAAAATCGTTTTCTTTGTGACGGTAGCGATCAGTTCTTTTACTTGATTCTTTGGTTCTGCTTCTGTAAACAGGAAAATCCCTTTCGTGATGTATCAAATTGTGAAAGAAGGTGAAATGGGAATCATGGATAATTTTAGGTAAGATTTTTTCATCGATTCGCATTGATGGAATAAGACCAGATAAGAATTTGAGTAAATTCTTCACTCGATATTGCAATTCCTTCTTTGCAGTCCCGTTCTTTTCCGTTCTTATTTCATTGCTGATATTTCTTTCTCCGGAATTTGAGTCCTTCGCGTTAGCTGTTGAAGCATTTTCAGAAATTGTTGTGTCGTGCTTATTGTCTCCCTGACGCATGATAATATTCGAATTTTCCGAAACCTCCTGAAAATTCTGGACCTTAGTATGGGCTTCAAACTTTCCGCCGTCGTTTATAGTTTCTATGATATTCTCCAAATCTGTGGCGTTAGCAAAACTCGCATTGCTGAAGTCTCGATGCTGTGCATCGCTAACATCGTTCTGTTTGAATGCCTTGTGCGAATTCGACGATTTCGGTCCAACATCTATTAAATTATTTTCAACATCTTCGTAGAAGTCTATATTTTTAAAATTTCCACTTACTATACTGGACGTTACTTGATAATTTGTGGTATTGGGTAGGGCATAAGTGAAGGTGCCAACATTTTGATTCGGAATTTCGGATAATATTTCATCGTTTTCGATGTTCTCGTTAGCTAATTTCTTATCGATGATGCGCGATAAATTCTTGAAACCTGCTGATGGGTCGTATCCAGTATCAATCAAATTGTTCTCTGGGTTTTCATAGGAACCTTCGTAGTCGTAATCCCACTCAACCACCTGCGGAACAGGCTCGGGTCTGACACACCCGTAGGAACAAGCAAACAGACAGCAGAGTTGGTAGTCGGGGCATTCATCGTGCGATTTGCAACCGAAGTCGTAGCTCGGATAGAAGCAGAGGGTCTGAGGTGCTTCCGGACACTTCCACTCTGAAAAAAGAAGCATTTCACATTTAAGCAGTGATGCAGTCCCGTTCTTTCACATAGATTTTAAAAAATAATTGGATAATTAACGGTAACACAGTGCAACAAACATTTTAGTATTCATTAAAAAAGGAGTAGGGAATAGGAATGGGAAAAACCTACCGGTTTAAACCGAAAACCGGTTTTTTTTGTTCGGTTAACCGGTTTATTCGGTTATTTTTTGCCCCGGTTTAAACAGGTTATTTTTTCTTTTAAATCCAAAAACCGGCAAAATCAGCTATCAAAAGATAGGCTCGATTTTGGGTTCGAGTTATGAAGTTTTGAATTTCATCATCGCATGCCAATAAACGGCCACCGCTTCCTCGAGGCGGACATTGAGATGGCCTAAAATAGTCATAGTCAAGCTTTCATAACTCGATTAGTTTTGGTCGCAGAAGAGTGGAAATTTTCGTTTAAAATTTCAGTGTGCCAAAAATATTTTAATAAATATGATTAATAGGAGCGAGAGACTATATCAAAAAGGTAGACATATTTTTTTATTATTATTATACATATAGACGCAAACAACAGAAAATACGATTATTTACGTCTGTACTCTCTAATTTCTTTTTTTTTTATTTGTCTATAATACTTAATATACAATTCTTAAAGTTTTATCTACAATACTTACTTATTGTATTAATTATTCATTTATCATTATTACTTATTGTATTAATTACTTATTTATAATTATTACTTATTACATCAATTAATTATTGTATTAATACTCACTTATTGTATATTATTATTAATAAAAAAATTATATCCACAAACGTTGCTTAAAAAAACAAAAACGAAAACCGGTTTTTTCCAGACCCGGTTATTTTGAGCGGTTTTAACCACCAAATTAAACAGGAGGTGAAAAAAACGGTTTAACCGAAAACAGGTTGTTTTTTTGTTTTTCCCTAGTAGGGAGCACTACGCAAGAAATTTCATCCCCGAATTCAGTGACCTAGAAAACGCAAGTTGGCGCGTTCGCAGGAAATGACCAGCAGCTGTAAGCCTTTTTTGCATGTGCATAAATTTCTCCTGTAGATTATAACAACTGATTTGGGTGTGACTTCAACCATTTTATTAACCCCGTGAGAGGCACCGCGAATACGTGGATGAGAAGTTGCCGAAAAAGTAAGAGGGTTCTCGCTTCTTCCGGGGGGTTAGTAATGGCGATGGAGTTGTGTTGGCCATATTTCTGATGACGCTGCGTACCGTCTACGGGAGGGGCCCATGCCGGAGCCTGTTAAGCCGGCCATTCACTTGAAGTATAGCCATGCCGTTTGTCCTAAGCACGTTTTTTTTCACTCACTTAATCGAAAAATACAGGCACGTCATTCACTTGTATTTAAAAGGACGCCAACTCTGAACGAAAGTGGGGGTGAGCAATCTTCTTTCCCTCTCTACAGGTGCTTGTCAATCGCTCTTCGATTTTCCCTAGTCAGCAGATTTTAATTTATGCTAGCCTCAAAGCGAGGCTTCAATCTACGCAAGACATCGTTCTTTTCGCTAGCCTCTTTCAGGGTCCCTTTGAAGCGAGACTTTAAACTCCAGCGTTTACGCTCAGATTTCGGTCAAAAATTCCAACCACCACAAGCCATTTGGCTGATTTCCATAGATTTTGATGCCTTTTTCCTTGTCGCGCTCCAAAATATCCAGTTTATCTGTGAAGTGAATGGACGGCTTGGCTATTAGGTGCCAGGTCACCATTCTCGTGTTGGTCTTGCAAGCATTCAGAGTCCTGGAAGCAAACGCCGACTAGGGAATAATTCATTGTGGTTATGGTTATGGTAACCATTTTATTAGAAACTTTTATTTAACTCGAATGTTTCATATTTGGAGAGAAGGAATTTTGCATTTGATTTTTCATTGAAAAATGTATTGGAGTATGAAATTTTGATACACTTTTCAGTCCTCGATGATAATATACTATTTTAATGTTTTCTGAACTTAACTGTCATATAATCGATTAATTTGATTAATTCTGTAAGAGTGGTGCTAATTAGTAGTGAATTTGAGAAAAAATGGATTTAAAGATTCCATTATATTAATATATATAAAAAGCCAGAGATGGAAGTAACGAGGTCACGTGGTTTTATTTGGCTACGTGCCAAAGAGGGGAAAATCCAGAATATCTGTCTACGTCTACAAATTAGCATACACATGGAGATACTGTTTTGATTCCTTTATTAATATAATCCGTCAGCAATTTTGTTTGCTTTTGTGCTCTGAGGAAACACTGCATTCTCTTTATTTATTTTATGTTGATTCATTGACGGACATGCAACTCCTTTGATATTAAATAGAAGTCACGTGGTTTACTTTCTGTCGTACTTAATTTTGGAAAAATTGAATATTTATTTTTATACATATATTTAATATTTTTCCTTAACGGTTCTTACACTGAAGGGCTTCTTTTACTTAAAAATTTGCATTCGTCAATTCAGCATTTTTTAAATTTTATATTTGGTAATGCATTTTTTTCTGTTAGTGGATTTAGCATTATTTTACTAGGAAAAAACAAAAAACGAAAGTTAGTGTCAGTTGCTTCATCAGTTCTGTTTTTCGTGCTTTTTTGTTAATTTCTTAAGCACTCTGGCAATCTGCATCGGATTTTCTGCAACAACTTTCGTTTGTAAATTTGTGACAATCAGATCTGAGATATTGTTGACAAGCTAAAAGCCCACCTTAGACGGGCAAAAATCGTCCAGTTTATAATAATGAATTATAAATTAGACGGGCACAAATCGTCCAGTTTATAATAATGAATTATAAACTAGAAGGGCACAAATCGTCTAGTTTATAATAATGAATTATAAACTAGACGGGCACAAATCGTCTAGTTTATAATAATGAATTATAAATTAAAGACGAAAAATTAGAAAATAAATTCAAATACAACAAATTCTACTTTCTAGCACACTAATAAAAGTGCGTTTTTATAAACTGCTTTTATTTAAATCATTCATATGAAAAATTTTTCCTGTAAAGCATAACAGGTGATTTTTATGTGCGATTTTAAACATTTCATGCTGCTTAGAATAGTGTACATTTTATTAATATTTGTGTCTTTTGAAAGCTGTCAAAAGGTTAAAAACTTTTTATTACTTACTAAAGTAATTACTTAAATATTCAACTTTAACTCTTTTTGATATTGTTTAATTTAAGAAGAAGAGAATCACTGAATGATTAAATAGTTAGAACCGTATTTAATTATGAATAGAACAGGCATAAAATCAACCTTGGAAGTAAAATTTTAAATTAATAACCACATAAAATATAATTTAATAAAACAGAATAAAACTGCAATGGATAATGTTAGATTAATACTGATTATTATAATTTAATATTAGTTATTGGCTTGGTTAGTTGCGTGTTATGAATCTCATGATATAAATTTGATGCTACTTTTTATTTTCATATTAATTCATTAAATAAAATACGTTAATCAATAACTATATTTATTGAATCAGTGATTCAAATTAGTTGATTACTGCATTAAGATTTACAATCTATTTAATTAATAATATGATCCTTAAAATTAAATTAATTGGAATGGATATAATTATGTTTGTACCTAAATGTCCAAAATTCCTCAGCGCGTTGCTCATTACAAGTTGTTCACATCCCTTCAAATGTATTCATTTCTTTCGCTTATAAAATCGAATTGTGAATCATAGTGTTACGAACGTGGAAAGTCGCTTCCCAGCAATGTTGGTCTTATGTTTGGGAAGAGAGTTTTATAGGGTTTTGTATAGAAATTCCGGGGGAATGGAGCCATTGACCCCCGGCATTGGCGATAAATTTGGCGACAAAATGTAGGATCCTAAAAAATACCAGAATTTTCTCGATATCTCTATTAGGATACGAGATCCGGATTTCTCCAGATGATTCCATGTGACGTCAAGGCCTGTCGAAGAGATTATAAATAGACCGTGCTCGGATCACAGAGTAGTAGTGAGTGTTGATCGACTTTGAGTGTGTTGATCGACTGGAATCGTTTTTGGAGTGCGAACGTCTTTGTAATCTCTCTTTGGAGAGATCCACAGTGAGAGCTAGTAAGCTGTTAGACGCCGATCTTCTTTGGAGTTTT
>BGPR01012880.1:0-26293 GCA_013235015.1 Araneus ventricosus | reverse complement strand
GTTAGACGCCGATCTTCTTTGGAGTTTTATCCTCAGTGAGAGCTAGTGAGCTGTTAGGCTCCGATCTTCTTTGGAATCTCTCTTTGGAGTTTTATCCACAGTGAGAGCTAGTAAGCTGTTAGACGCCGATCTTCTTTGGGTTTTATCCTCGGTGAGACTGTTGGGCACAATTCTGATCTTCTTTGGAATCTCTCTTTGAGTTTATCCTGGTGAGGCTAGTAGGCTGTTAGACGCCACCTTTTGGAATCTCTCTTTTGGGTTTATCATGGTGATAGCTAGTGACTGTTAGGCACCGGTGCTTTGGGATCTCTCTTTGGGTTTTATCACGGTAGAGGAGCTGGTAAGCTGTTAGGCGCCGATCTTCTTTAAGAATCTCTCTTTTGGGTTTTATCCACGGTGAGGAGCTGGTAAGCTGTTAGACGCCGATCTTCTTTGAGTCTCTCTTTTGGGTTTTTTGTATCCGCAGGTGATAGCTAGTGGCTGTAAAGACGCCGATTTCTTTGGGTTTATCACGGTGAGTGAAGTGGCTGTTGAATCCCTCTACTTTTGGGAATCTCTCTTTGGGTTTGGTGAGGAGCTAATGAGAGTGACTGTTGGGCGCCGATCTTCACTGAATCTCTCTTTGGGTTTTTATCCACAGTGAGGCAGTAGTAGACGCCAGTCTTCTTTTGGAATCTCTCTTTGGAGTTTGTCCGCAGTGATAGCTAGTGGCTGTAAGACGCCCTCTTCTTTGGGTTTTATCACAGTGAGCTAGTAAAGCTGTTTAGGCTCGATCTTCTGGAATCTCTCTTTGGGGTTTTATCCACAGTGAGGAGCTAGTAAGCTTCGTGGAGCCACCCTGGTTTCTTTTAGGTCTCTCTTTTTGGGTTTATCCGCAGTGAAAGCTAGTAGCTATTTAGACGCCGATCTTTGGGGTTTGTCCTCAGTGAGGAGCTAGTGGCTATTTAAGACCTTGATCTTCTTTGGAATCTCTCTTTGGGTTTATCCTGGTGAGCTAATAAGCTGTTGAACCCCTTGAGCTTCTTTGGGTTATCACGCAGTGAGAGCTAGGCTATTTGGGCCTTGAGGTTTTCTTTGGGTGGTGAGGTTAGTAGCTGTTAGACGCCGAGCTTCTTTGGGACCAGAGTTAATTGGCTGTTGGACATGAGCGGTGTAGAAAGTGCTGGTACTGTTTGTGTTGCTAATTTATTTTAAAGGCTGTTTTCTTTATATGTACTTCATGTTTCCGGAATATTCATTGAATAAGCGTCGTTTCCATTATCCAGCTTGTCTAACTGTTTCCTTATTACACACATCTGTGGATTTTTCCAACAATATATTGCTAGAATTTGATATTTGATTTCCAGGATCGGATAGAAAATCCAGCAGGGACATTTCTCCATCATTTCTCGTTTTTTCTTCCCACAGTATAGCCTTTGTGCAAGGTATCGTCGTGTAGTGACGAACGTACTATATCTACTGCATTAAAATCATGTAATTACAATTTTGGCCCCATTGCAAATCACTGAGGTAGTAAGAATTGACAAATACCTGGGGAATTGGGGCCCATTTTCAGTCCGGTGGGATGCTGTCGGTTCGCCACGGAACTTCAATGCCCACTTAAGAGATGTCTAGTTTGGCTGTCGTTGGAAACAGTGGTTGGGACAGGGAAGATCATTTTGGAATGGGTAACGGAGTCAGGTTTTTATTCTTGGCGCCCAGTTGCGGCGGAACACATTTAGATGAACTACCTACCAAAATGCGTTCTTCCTACGATAAATATTTCTATAGTGACCATAATAAACTAGACAATTTGGCGTCGAGAGTTCTAGTGGCGGACAGAAGTAGTAGCGTCTATGCGCCGATGGAACTGTAACACCTCACGTCAGGGCTCCTGGCGATAACAATTACGCCACTGAACAAATTATCTCACTGTTTTGGGGAAAATGCTGATTGTACTGGTTTTGAATTAAACTTCCGTTCTTTGTTTGGTTCATAGGCTCAAAAGAATAGTATCTGAAAGTTACTCATTAGTTCGATATTTGAGAGGGTAATTATTTTTCATGTAAATGTTGACTGCATGTTAAGATTCGTCTGTTGATTTCATAATTAAATACAGCAACACCTGTCTAGTACGTTGCACTATACTGCACTAACGAGAAATGTCGGATCTTGATTCGAAATGAGATAAACTAGTACTTTAGTCTTACAATTTAATATAAGCTAGGGGCTGTAGCAGGATATGAGCAAGGTGAGGTACAGGGTTCTTGGATGCCAGCCTTGGAGGCGCAGAGGCAATGTAAAAACCTTACAATAATTGAGGCTGACAAACAGTCTGTAAATTTCATTGGAATTGAAAATCTTGCATTACAGAATGCATCGTTCCAGCAGGATCAAGAACTTCTAAAATTTGGCACGTGATTACTTCTTGGCTGGTAGATTGCTCAATAAAAGGGATTTTCAGAATTGTAAGTGAACCAGAAATCCTATGAAGTTTACACATTAACTTCAGCAGACTTCGGCACAAAACTATTACCACACTATGCTGCCTTTTCAGTGATACCTTGTTTTTTGATGCTTTTTTTTTGAAATTTAAGAATTTTTTCAAATTCCATTTTAAACAGTTTGTAATAGTGCTTTTTATTGTGTAGAACCAATACCATTGCTTTAAATTGTTCAGTCACGTGGTTTCCACCACTGTTAGCAATTATAATAAAATAAATTACTTTCTTTAATTCTTAATGAAAATAGATTTCTTTATTCTTAATATAAAAAAATTCTTAAGGTAGACAATTCTTATTAAAAATTATTTAATAATTATTTAATTTCTTAATGAAATAAATTTCTTTGAATTCTTGGCTCGTAGAGCCGAGATCTTTGGACATCGGTTCCCAAAACAGGTTTTAATTTTCGCTTTTAACAGTAATGTTTTAAACTGGCATTTATTCTGTAGAATTTATTGTGATGTTACTCACAGAGATACTACGACTGGTCTAATCAAGCCAATTAGTCAAGTAAAACAGTACTATACCATATTTTGTACTAGAGGCTCAGAATCTCTACTTTTTTTTTTTTATGTAATTTTACGTTTAATGGTAGAATTCAACCAGTAGGACCAGAGAAGGCAAAGTCGCCATTCCCAGGCTCCCATTTCTACTCTCTAGACCTCTGTCTACTTTCATTTTAATATTCATTATATGCAACTAATTGCATGGTATATCTGCTTTTGGGTTCAGAATCATCGTTGTTTTATTTTAATTCCCATTTCTCTTGGAAGAACTTGGTTGACAATACAACCCAGTCCTTGTGCTTGTATGAACTAATTCGTGTACAGTCTGACACTCATACATTCTCATACCACACTTTGTAAAGACCGATTTCCATTATAACGACCAACGTGAAGTCTTCTTACTATGTTATTTTACTTCGATATAGCGACCAGAAATAGTGTCATTCTAATCCAATACAACGTCAAATTAAACCAGACACTCTTCCCGATATTTGTCCAAAAGACGGGTTTCTAAGCATGCAATGGCCTTGGGTATTTAACTGTCGCCAAACCAGATGTATAGTCTTCAATGTTACAATTCAACTTTGGGAGGGAGGGAAGTTACCACTCAAAACAGCGGAAATTAGAATAGCAGTGAAATGTTTCAGAATTAATTGTAGGACTTTAAAATGCTTTTGAGGCAAGAAAATACAGAACATTATTTATCATCTTTAACTGAAATCCAAAATTATGTTTATGAAAATCATATATACAGAAGGAACAAAACAACCATTCCTGATTTTTCTTTAGAAAATGAATGTTTTGTAAACATATAACACTGCCTATTTTCATAAAATATATTTAGAAATAATTTTTAATTGATAAAATTTTACTAACTAGTACAATGATAAAATAATTTAGATATTTAGTTTGGAATCTCTTTAAAATCGCCTGTTTGCCACAGGAACTGCTGAGCGTGCGTGTGTGCATTTTTGGTATATCCCACTATGACCCTCGTTATAAGACCTTTTACTGTGGGACGCAGAGGTCGTTATAACGAGAGCGTCGCTATTATTACAATTGTAAGCAGCCAAGACAGATAAACCATCCCGCAGTCCTGCTGCCCACATAGGTAAAATAACTTTCCTCAAGACAAAGAAAGAAGTTTCAATAATTGTTCTTTCACGATTTATGATCCGAAAGCATACAAAAGAGGCCCACAACATCTATATGTCCCATTTTTACAACTTACCCTCGCCTCATCTGACCAGGTCGGCTGTTAATTGTGGATTTTAGTGGTGTCGTATTTTTTCGTCAGGTAAAACAAATAATCATAATATGTTTTTTTATTTTTTGGGGTCAATTGATATAATCACTCATCATCAAGATCTTTTGCCACCAAATTGGACAAATTTTACTATTCCGGACTAATAAGATGATTTTTGATATTTAAAGTGGAAAATCCATTTTGATTCCCTCCACATTTCAGTTATTCCCATTCAAAATGTTGCAATGGCCTAGATAAATGGTAATTAGAGGGAATTTTGCCAGGCCAAATAGATGGATGACTCCAACCATCCCAGTTCTTTGATATCCGAGTCTCTCTTGTGTCTTGCTTAGTACTGCTGTGGAATGACACCTTTTTCTGTTAACAAGATCTAGATGGCGCCAATCCAAGCTCAGGGTATTTAATAGCGGACAAGAGGTCTGAAATTGTGGCTTAACCAGTGATTATGCCTATTGACTACTTCCAGATGAACCTTGAGGTACCTTTCACAGGGTTCAAGCACAGGGTGAGGGTTTGTAATGGGATTTGGGTAAGAGTCATTTGTCTTTTTTTACGTTTTGGATTGTCATAAGGGACCCATCTATGTTTTCCAGTCACCCACGCAACAAAATGTCACTTCATTATGTCGATTTAGAAACAATGACAAGCTTTGTTTCCATCCAGCAAAGTGTGTGGAGCCACCTACTCTGTTTACTTTTTACTGACTTTCACCAGATGTTTCTAGAATGATCGATTGGGTGGGTGTACTAGAAACATCTAACAACTCAAGTCGTTTGACAAGGATTTCTTCACTTTTTTTAGCAAACAGTAGCGAATCTAGGGGGGTGGCTATCAGACATCCCCACCCAAACTAGACCAAATTCTTTGTTTTATTTAAAATCCACTGCAGTATTTTTTCTTAATCTCACTTTTAAAAGTACGAAAACCATTTCTTCCTGATTTTTTGTGGGTTCGAAGAGTTTTTCCATATGTAATCCATTCCACTCGTAGTGCAGCGTTGAGCACGGTCAAAAACTTGTTTTGCCAGTTATTTCATTGTAATTTTTTTATTCATTATCAGAAAGAGTATTTAGTGTTCTTTGTGATTCTTATTATCAGGTAGAGTAAAATCTTTAAAGTTAAAGTGTTTCTTTACATAAACTATAAGATTTGACATTTCAGCGTGGCAAACTGACACAAAATTTTATACCTCAACCCCCCCCCCCAATCCTGGATTCATACTGCCTTAAAACATCATTATCATGAGATACTAGCACCTGAATGAGAATGAGTCTAGAATTAATCATGTGTTAGGGAATGTATTTGCTGTATTTATACAGGATTGTACACTTATCATGGCTAATAGCTGTTCATTGCCCAGAATGAACATATGGTTCCACTTCAAAATGCATTAAATGAAGGAGAGGGAATTATAATATATGTTTTTTTGGTGAATAAATGTTCCTGAAAAATTTAAAGAAATCTAATTTTCTGGTCCTATCAGTCATATTTGGTAAATATATTTGATACTCCAACATTTTAAACAAAATTCCTACTCTTCTGCATTCGACGACCGAGTTGTAGACCTTGGTCTCCTTGACAGACCACTTTACATAATTTCCAATAGCCGTCTTGGAGACGATCACCAATCAATACACAGCACCCCCTTCAAAGAGGCCGCTGATTGGTTAAAATCCTTGAAATTCAAACTCCATAACTCGCTCGGTTTTAGTCCTTTGAAGGGGTAGGACTTTTTTTGTTTAAAATGTTGAATTACTCAGGAAAATATTTTACTAAGTAAACAAATAGAATCAGGGAACCTAAGTTAATTCGTAACTTTTCAAGCTCTATTTAGTGACTCAAAAAAAACAAAATCTCAATTCTTCCCTTTATTTAAAGCATTTTCTATTAGATTATATCCGCATATCAACGGTTTGAAAGTATATTAGTTCTGACAAAGATAATGAACACCTATAATATAAATACACACAGTGTTTATGCTGACAATACTACAATTTTGTCTACAAAATGTTGAATAGGGCTAAAGGTCTGATGCCTGTTGCTGAAAGATTACATACAAAAATGTTAATATAATTACAGTAGAACCCGGGGATCGAACTTGCAGTCAGTAGATAATCCAGACATCTTTTTTAATTTTCCGAAAAACCGAAGGAAAATATAACAGTACGAATCAGAAAAAAAAGCTGATGTCTAACTCAAGCATTCCAATTGGTCTTTAAGTACATACAGAACCTTAATTAGCAGAAAAAAAGCAACGGGACATGCTTCTACTGCATTTGCATAGTCAAGAATATTTTGCCATTCGGATAATCCAAACCGAATCCGAACACAAGGTCAGCCCCATCAAGTTGGTTCGTCCAGTCCTACTGATTTAAAAATGGCGTTCTTACTTTTATGCGTCTGAGTAGATGCAGTTTCTATAGTTCCTCTTTTTGCTCTAGCTGATACTTTCCTCCCTGGTGGCAATAATGCTTCCTGATGAGAGTCCAGAAAGAATGCAATAAATATTGCTCAGAAATTATATTATCTGAAAAAGAACAAATTTTAAAAAGAAGACTGTGTTTAAACGCAATATTACAGGATTTGTGGAATTCTTATTCACTAGGTTTGGTCGCTCAGAAGCAATGAGGGTTTAAGTCCATTTTTTGAATTTTGTAAATTTTAATGGAGAACAATATTCTTTTTTTATTGTTAAAGGTTTACCTTGCTTCTCATTGAAGTTTTAATACTTCTACTGATCAATTATAAAATCAAAATTTTAAAATTAATGTTAAAACATGAATTTTACAATTTTTTTTCTGCACTTAATCGCATTGGCTCCTGAAACTCATTTATGAAATACAGTTGCAGCATATTATATAAACTGCCAACATTATTAATGCAACTCGTTTATTAAATAAGATGAACTCACCAAAAATTGTTATATGAAAATTAATATTTTTTTTATAAGTCTAGTAAACAATTTTCAAATTAAATTTTAACCAAAATATAATTTTATTTTCAAAACTGAGGCAGTTTTTATCTAATGTCAAATAGTTACTCGATTTGCTTCAAATAACACTTGAGTAATTTTTTAAATTTTACTTCGTCTTTCGTCCTTTAAAAAATACTATCATTTACCTCAGGACTCCTCTTACAAAAAAATAAATAAATGAGAAGAAAAAAAATGAATTTGTTTAAAAAAGGGAAGAAAACTTTAACGGTCTAAATTTTCAGGATATTCTCTGGAAAATAATAGGAAGTTTTCTAATTTATACCACTTAACAATTTTTAATTACTTGATGAAAAGTAATTTTTAATAAAAAAAAAGTTGAATTTTGTAGTTTTTTTAGATAAATTTAGTATAGAAATTAAATACCTCTAATTAAATGCTAATTAATATATAAATTAATAATAATAAGTAATAATTATATTATAATGGTAATAATTAATTAATACGTTAGAGTTAATCTAATTATATATGCTTAACTAATTATTCTAATTACTCCACTCTAATTAATGTTAGAATATAAAATATTAATTCGAAATATATTAATATAATATTTCATCTATTAAACTCAAAATTCTTATACGAATTAACTTTTTTAAGGAATGACTTTAGTAATCATATTTAAAATAATACATACACATAAATGTGTGTAATTCATTAATTACAAAGACTAGCTTTCCCAAATTGGACCACCAATTTGGGAAAGCAGTTATTCACACAAATTCCATCAGCATACAATATGTGGCCAAATTGTGACATTTATGCACTGATCATTTCTTCTTCTCCTTTGTTTCCTCACATAATTTCAAAACCACGTTACCTTTTTTGTTCTTTTGAAACATTTAGTGTCTTTAATTTTGCTGTTTTTTTCCTTTCTAATTTTGTTATGGGCTGGTCCATATGCTTTTTCCTGGCATTCATCCAGTTCAAGATAATGGTTCCATTGTTCTAAATAGTCTAATTTAGGACAACTGTTTGTAGGTCAATTTGAATTCTTTTATATATTATACAAAAAACTGTATCCAAGACGCCTCTCTGAGTGATACAATATTTTCTAATTACTTTAAGAGAGCAGGTTGTTCCTTCGTTAAAATATTTTGATGATATCTAATCACTTGTTTTCTAACTGCACGCGTAGAGCTTTCTCTAAAAATTGTTCCATACACCCATTTACATCGTTGCAACTAGAGTTAGCTAATTGCCTTCAAATATTTAATAAAATTGAGTTACAACAATACTGGTTCAATTTCCTCTTTCTATTTCGTTTTCTTTTTTTTTGTTTTTGTTTCTGGTCTCGTTGAATGCTGGTGGAACTGTAGTCAAGACTTCATAAAGTAAACATAAAGTGTTTTTGATCTTAAAACTTAAGCTATGTTATACGCTTTATTTCATTTGTTTTTTATCCTTTAGTACGAACGACGATATATCGTCGTTCTGCACGAAACGGACGATATATCGTTCCAATGCTGCAAAGTAACGAACGATAAGTCCGTTCACTTGCGAAAAGTGCCAGACGATCCATCGTCGTTCGAACCGCAGAAAAGTGCCAACGACGATATAACGTCGTTCTCGTAACTACTGCGAAAGTGCCACGACGATATATCGTCGAATTCTAGCACGTCGTCGACCTGCGAAAGTGCCAACACGAATATTTCGTACATGCAGTGGCTTATTATTCACAGTAGGACTCTATCTCAAAATAATTTATAAACGTTATAAATGGTTTAATTTCTTTGCAAAAAATTGGAAAAAAAATTATTAATTAATTTAATTAGTTAATTTAAAATATTTTTATGTAGTTTGATAATAGTTGTTTAAGTTACAAATTAGTAAAATTAAATTTTATACTTCATCTACGTGATCTATATAAAGCTACATGATCAAAGATGATTGATTTTTCTTATATTGCAAATACTGTTTATAAAAGAAATTGATTTTCCTGTCTCATAATGTTTTATATTTTTGTTGTTCGTATGTTTCTCAACAAATATGAATACAAGGCATTAATTTATTCTCCCTTTATTTCATTAATATTTCTCCTTTTTGGAATTTTGTAAACATCATTTCTATTTGTTTTTTAAGGCTTTTTCAACCTTAGCAAATTCATCAATGGTCCGAGCATTCTTGCATGGGTACGATATTTCAGTCCACTAAAGAGGGTTAAATATTCGCAATTTGATTTTAAACTTTTAAGTGGAAATCAGTTGTAAAAAAATTGGGAAAAGCATTTAAAATAAATGGCCAACGACTTTTACATAAATTAGACACATTTAGATGTGTCCCTTTTTCAATTTCATAGTAGATCAGTTCAGAACATCATACGGCTGAATAAAATTTTTTAAAAGAATCTGACGACAAGCTTTTTTATAAAAGAATCATACGGCAGTCTTTTAATAATAGTAAATTCAATTTTACGGTATGAATAATTTTTCAATACTTAGAAAAATTAATAATTTACATTCTGAGATATCAGAAACAGATTTTAATATTGAATATGGATCTATTATTAAAATAAATAATTTACAATTGTGATCAGATTTATAAATTAAAACAGAGAGATTTCAAACTTTTTTTAAATTTTTCACTTTCTAGCGAGAGAATGTAAAGAGTTTTGAGGATAACTATGTGGTAACAATGTCAACTTGTATTAACCAAATAACTCTAAAGAAAAACGTTGCTTTAAGATCAATGAATGGAGTACAGACAGTATCTGAGAATAAACTGAATTGTATGAAATATATGATCATATTTCGATACATTTTAACATTTACTAAGAGTTTAAGTTGTTTTACTACGCATATTAATAATCTTTCAAACTTTAGTTTATCTTAAATTTTAAAACAAGTAATTAAAATTAATCTCGGTTTACTTTCTAATTGTGAATTTTGACAAGATGTTGCACTTTTATGATCTGCAAACAAACGATTGCGATGTTTTGGTATCCAACTCAGCCAACTCCAAAAACGTAAACCTTAAAACTCTTGATAAAAAATCAATTAGTGATATTCATTATGAAAGAATGCTACATTTTCATACATTTTATATTATTTTAATAGTTTGATTATATGACACATTGAAACTTTGAAGAAAACTAATCTTCTGACATGGGTAAGGAATCTTCTCTTTTTTCTCTGAAAACACAAAAATATTTCTTGTTCGTTTTTTTTAAAACTTTTTACAAACTATAAGCTTGTGTAAAATCAAATAAAAAAAATCAAATTGCTTATTTAATGAGCAAATTAGGGACCGATGATCATTTCATTAGAATTAATCTTCTACCAATACGAAAATTGTTAACAAAGAAGTAACTTTTCATACTGGTCTTATGTAAATGTTATAACTTCCTTTATTGTTATTATTTTCCTTTTCAATATATTTCTTTCATTTGTGACAATTTTTCCCCAAGAAGAATATCTAAATGTTATTTAGAATGTCCTTGATCTGATACGTTAAATTTTTTTTTTTTTTCTTGAATCGGACTATGTTATAGTTCCTCTAAACATCAATTGCAAGCATTTATAGTTTCCTAAACATCAATTGCAACTGTTATAACTAAACATCAATTGCAACGTTTTATAGTTTTTAACATCAGTAAAATTCTTCTTTCACTCAGATTCTAACTTGTTCAATCCAGTTTTCTAAAGAAATACCAGCATCCAGTTAATTACTCTTAACATGTTATAACACTACATTTTCTAATTTTGCTCGAGCAAAGAGTGTTTCGTGTTTAAAATTGGTCATACAGTAGAATTCTAACTTATTTAAAACAGATCAGGAAAACATCTAATCACAATTCGATGAGTTCTTAACATTTCAGTAATATTAATTTGATTATTTCTCAATTGGATAGAATATCTCAGATAGTCCATTTCCATATGTTTTGTTTTCTAATGTTCTGATTTTATTAAAAACAAAAATATTTATGGAAGAATTCTTACTTGACGAGACAAATCCATTAGATGACATTTAAGTATCATGGGAATATTTCCGGTTTCCTTCCATTAGTTATATTTAATTTAGAATTGCTTATGAATCGCGATTTGTTTTGTGTTTGTAGTACAACTACGCACTGAGTTTCAAATTTCGGGTAAAAGTACGGAGAGGGAAAAAAAGCTGAGTCCGGATGAGAGATACAACAAAGCATTCGATTTTTACTCATTTAGCGATTCGCTTAATTTTAAACTATTCTTGTTTGCTAATTTCTCTGGCACGTTCAGTCCGGAGATTCTCTCTAAATCTTCAAAATATTTGAACATTCACCTATCTTTGATACCAATTTTGTGAGATTTAATTGGGTTTCACTGGGCGACGATACAGATTATTTGCAAATGATCAGCTAAGCAAATCGTCGCTTAACAATCAACACCACCTATCTCCAATTTTTTGAAATTTCAGAGAGGAAGAAAAACTGAATTTTTTGTCAAAGAAATATTTCTGAATTTTGATATCTGATAGGACCATTTTCATATCAGATTTAAAAAATCAGAAATACTCAATATTGGTTGAAAAATTCAGTTTCAATCCTCTTTAAAATATGAAAAGATGAGATAGGTGCTTTATTATTAAGCGACGCAATCTCTTGATATTGGCCGATTTGGATCGCAATAATTAGTCTATCTGTCTCTAATATCTTCAGGTTCTCTAGATTCATCAAATAGAAAATACTTGTACACTTTATTAAATACTTATAGTTAGCACTCTGACTGCATAATTTTTTTAAATTACTATTTAGATCAGCGTTTCAAACATGTTTCAAATACCGTTGAACCAAACTAATTGATTCTACATTGCAGGCCCTTCATTAGTATAATGAGTTCAACGTTTTAAAAGTACTAAGTAAAACCCATTTCCTGCGAAAATCAGGGGTGCAGCAGAAAACAGACGGACTTCCAACCCGTTGAAATCGCAGGATGCAGCAGAAAACAGACGAACTTCCATGGAAATCTCGGAATGCAGCTGAAAAGACAAACTCCAACCCATGGAAATCATGAGACAAGCTGAAAACAGACGAACTTCAACCCTTGGAAATCTCAGGAATGCAGCTGAAAAAGGCAGAACTTTCCAAACCCGTAAAATCCTTGGGATGCAGCCTGAAAACAGACGAACTTCAACCCGTGGAAATCGCAGCGATAGCAGCCATGAAAACAGACAGACACTTCCAACCCTGGAAATTGCGGGATGCAAAGCACAAACAGGCAGAACTTCAACCCGTGGAAATCCGGGAATGCAGGAAAACAGATAGTTTCAACCCCTTGGAAATCTTGGGATGCAAGCTGAAAACAGGCCAACTTTATTGGGCCAAATCGCGGGATGCAGCTGAAAAGTAGACAGACTTCCAGCCCGACGTCGCGGGATACAGCTGAAAACAGACAGACTTAGCCGTAAAATTGCGGGATACAGCTGAAAACAAGACGAACTTCCAACCCGTGGAAATCGCAGGATGAAGCTGAGGAAACAGACAGGCACTAATACCAGAGTGCAGGATGCAGCTGAAAACAGGCGAACTTCCAACTGGAAATCGCGCAGGATACAGCTAATGAATAAACTTTAACCCAGGGAATTCGCGGGATACAGCTGAAAACAGACAGACTTTCCAGTAGGAATTGCAGGATACAGCTAGAAAACAGACAGACTTTAATACATTGATCGCAGGATAAATAGTCAAAGAAGGGGTTGAAAATGCTTTATCAACATTACTAAAATATAAGTATAAATGCTTATAGTTTTACTTCATAAGGTAATGTTTTAATTTTAATCGATGTTGCCTTTTGCAAATTATCAGATCGTTTGATTAGCATTAGATGGGTAGAACTGTACCGTTAGGGTTTCTAAGTTTATAATCCTGATTAATGTTTTTCAAATTGAATTCATTTTGCTTGTCGCTGATCGTCCGTTCATTTTTCTATTTAAGAAACACAGTATAAATTTAGAAACTGATAGACAATTATCACGAAAACTTTTTCTTTGTTCGACATCTATTTACACTGAATAACTGAAGTTTGTTTTCGTTGGAAGACTCCGTATAAGAATATTTCAAGAGATATTTTCTTATTTTTACAATTTTTATTGGAACAAATTTGTTTTAAATATTTCATGTACCGATTTTGTAATCGATTTTTCACTCACTTTTGATTTATCAGAAATCCCCAAATTTTAGCTCAGATATATATTTTCGATGACAATACATTATCTTAATGAGGCTAAAATTGTCTAAATTAACTAAATTGTCTAAATTGAATTTTGAATCTAGACAAGCGGTCCCCTCTACTGGTTGTGATTTTTAGACAAATTGATTTTAAGATGCCATAGTATTGATAATAATAAATTATAAAATATATTAAAGACTAAAAAAAGTGGAAATTATAAAAAGCAAGTTTTTAAAGCACGCTTTAATTAGTTTCCTAAAACATAGAAAATATTTTTTGAATCAAAATTATCGAAGTCAAAACAAAGTCGTTACTAAAATATAACTATTCAAGGATATAAGTTTAAATAATATCAATTTGTGTACAACCCCTCATCTTTTAGCTTCTCTTCGATAGGAGCTAAAACTCTTCTCGTTGTAATGCCGATATCTTTCTGAATATTAAAGATATTGAACTTAATTTTTTTATATAAGTTGCCCTATATATCTGGCTTTAAAGATCTGAAAGATTCTATGTCTCGTGCATGCGCAGTAAAAAATTATTTAATAAAAATACTCATAATTCCTGTAATATTCAATTTTTTTTCCAAATTTTTACACCATGCTTTTCTAACATATTGTCATTTTTTCTGTAAGTTTTGTATAATATAACAGAAAACTCTGCATGTTATAAGCAAAAAACAGGCGGGGAAATTTGGAATTTTTTAAGAAAGCCTTTATATCTTCCCGAATACTTGTGCTGCGATTACGAAAATTCATGTAAATATTATGCACATTAAAAATAGCCATTGCTGAAAGTTTCATCTCGTTATAAGCTTTCTTCGAAGCGGGGTGGACCAAAATAATTTTCGTCTTCATTAATTTGTAGACGGTCCCCTAATTGTTCTCAGGACCGAATCTTCACTGTAAAATGTGAGTTAGAATCTACTCTTTACATGGTCGAAGTTCAAGGGCAGTCAGTTTAGCCTTTCGGGAGAAATTCTAAAATATGTGAACATCTGAAAGTGACCGGATACTTTTGATCAGATAGTGTATATGTATGTAGAACGCTTTAGCTTATCTTGTGAATACGATAATTTGAGTAATTTTTATTTGATTTTAACCAGCGTGGGATATGTTGTATGGATAGTGCAAATTTCGGTCGAGATCGTAGATGGGCTATCCAGCTCAAAGGGGGTGGAAATGGTGGCGGATTGAAATTTCCATTTCCCCATAATTGCTTTATAATTGAAAATAGAAAGAAATTTCAAATTAGGCGAATTATCGCCTTATCATAACGAACAATTTTTGCATTTAAACTTTTTCGATAGGCTGCAATTTCTTAGACGTTATGAACTGAAAAGTTATTTTTCCCTCCCTTCACCTCTTCTCCCCCCAACTTAAAGTATTTTTCAACCTATGCATGTTACCCCTTGTTGGAAAGCTCTCGTCATTTGCAGTCTCTTCCACTCTATTTTATTCTTGCAGCTCTAATACTTATGAAAATATAGGGCGAAATTTTCTTTCCCTTATATCTCCGGACTAAAGGACTACCTTTGCCTTCCAGCTTGCCGACGTGGATTATTTTCCTTGGAAAACGACACCCTATGGTCAAAGAATGTCAGATAACAGGGGAGTCTGGGGAAGGGGACTAGAAACAGCAGCCTGTTTTATCAGGGGTACCGATGGCGGGGCTAGTGATTGGAATGTGCACATATGTTTGTTGTCTCTGACTCCTGGCTGGCACTAACCTGTTCATTCACATTTAGCACTTCGAACAGACCACTTGTTCCTAGAGATTCGCTTTGATGTGTGATAACCTTGAATCAAGGGGGTGGCACAGTGATTAGAGATTCAATATAATTTTAGAAATATTTTATCAACAAAGATAAACAGTAAATAGGATTCAATTTAAAATTGGGAGTATTTTAAATAATTGCACTGTAATTTCTCTAGGACAAAAAAAAACAAACAAATTTCAATTAGAAACCATACAAATGTCTTTGGATGATGGTTCTAATATCTAATTGGAGGTCTCCAATTTCAAACAGATGTTCATTAAAATCCTCTTCAGGTAAATTAGTTCCTAAAGAAGATGCGCAGTTTTTGCCATTTTTATCGTAGAATAATTCTAATGAACTCATCCAAGATATCATTCAAACTGCCTCATTCATGTTGAAGGTTTTGTGTCTGTCTTGTTTGGATTAATTTTTAATACTGTCACATATCTGTAAAACCGTTTTTCCTACTATGTTAGTATTGTAGTTGGAAGGAATGCTTTACAGAGATTCGTATTGAATGCCAGTCAATGACCCCAACCTCAGAGACAAACTTGGATACCATTTGGCGACAAATTTTCGACTTTGGCAGCAAAATGAAGGTTTTCGAATATGTAAGAATTATCGTCATATCTCTATTAGGAACGGAATTATAGAGATTGTTCTAAACGATTCTATGTGACATCACGACCAGTCGGAAAGACTATAAATACCGAACGCTCAAACAAAGGCGGTCTTTGGAATCTCTTTGGATTTTTGTCTGCAGTGCGAGCTGGTAAGCTGAACGCTATTGAAAGTGCTGTTTCTGTTATTATTAGTGATTTACTGTCTGCTTGTGTTGCTAATCTGTAGAAATGTTGGTTTTTTTGTTTCATGTGCTTCATATTTTCTGGAATATTCGTGGAATAAATCGTCGTTCTCCTTTATCTTGGTTGTTGAAATTCTTTCACCATGCACCCACCGGACGACTTTCGTAATAATTCATAATTTGTCAGTGAGATTTAAATGTTAGTAAACTGTATCAGAAACATTTTGATACACACATGTGATCGTCATCATCCCAATGGGAAGACTCTAAACGCTTGTTATCGGATACAATTAAACTTAACTGGCCCTTCGTCGATTCTCTCGAGTACTGTTGATGTCACGGTAAACTCATTCTTTGTATAAGTCACAAAATATTACTTTGTTATTTCAAATCACAAATGCAATGAAATCAGACTTATGCTGATACTTTGATTAGGCTTCAACAAAGGAATCTTTTCCATTAGCTTTGAAGTTAGTGTAATTTTGTCGATACCAAATGTTTTGGTGTTATTGATTTGTTGAAATCCAAAGACAGCTCTTATTAACCTAGTTAAAGAAATTCATGTTGTACAAGAGTTTCAAGATGCATCTATTGTTGAAAACATCTGTTACTATGTGCATTTATATGCCCATAATTTGACGTCATCGTATTCATAGAAAATAGTGTCGAATTATGAAGTTGAAACATTCGTTTCATCTCAGTCGGAAACTGCAAAATTTTAATATCTTGACCAAAGGAAGAATTCAGTATTAGAATCAACGCTTGGCATTGCTTCCTGAAGATATTGTTAGAAGAGCTATTTGAAGAGATATTGTTTGTGAAGAATGCGAGATATATTTTCATTAGGAAGAATTGGAACTGTTATCTTCTGGGTATGTGTAGTACACAGATGAGGATATTGATACTATTTCAGATGGAATTGGTTCTATCTCAGTTGGAATTGTTTCCATTTCAGATTCATAGGCTTTGTAAAATTCTGCCAGTTCATACTCAAGTTTTTTGGATAAGATCGGATGGTGTAAGTGAAACGATAGTTCAAAAACGTAACACGATAGGTTGATAAAATTTGGCATGTAGCTTTTGCATGAAATTTATAGATCAGTATCAAAATTTGGACCAAGTCCGTCAAATGGTAGACTGTTTGTCGGTCAGTGTTCATGTAAACATAACTAAAAAAATCGACGGGAAGCTGTCTCTGCGAAACGGTCGCTGGGATTGAGGGGCGTAGACTTACTTACCTCACTCAACTGTGACTTTCTGTGACTATTAACTCTATAATCTATAGTGACTATTAGTCTAGTGTGACTATGTGCCTCTATCTATGTAAAATCCTTCGTGATTATCACCAATTTTGCTACTCGACTGTAACTAAACGGTAATTATAAATTCTAAAATTATTTTTGCAATCTTCAATGCTCCCTTTCTCTGTTAAATGAAACTAAAACCAACTCTCTACGTTATTTGGTTGCGGAGCTATAATCGTTTTAACATTAGCACGAAATTCGACGTAATTCAACAACTTTGCAACTCGACTGTGACTAAACCGTAATTCCAAATTCTAAAATTCTTTTTGCAATCTTCAATGTCTACCTTTCTCTGCTAAATGAAACTAAAACCAACTCTCTATGTTATTTGGTTGCGGAGCTAAAAGCGTTTAACTTTAGCGCGAAAAGCGTCATAATTTTTTCTTTTCCCGACACATCATTAGACCACTATGGAGAGACGTAAGTCTACGTCGAAAAATGCCATGAACGAGATTTAATAAATTTCGTATGCGATGTTTAAATCCAAACGAAAAGTCTGTATCGAATTCTGGAACAAATACGTCGATGAGAAGACTGTTTCCGAATGAAAATATGATCGAAAGTCGAAAGAAGAACACTTCCGATTTTCGTATATTATTTTAAGAATAACTTCATTCAGACTCCTGGGAGTTGACTTGTTTCTTTAATGAAAAAAGACAGATGGAACCCTCCGAATTAATTTTGCTGTCTTTCGGCTTACTCTATCATGAAAATCCTGCGGGAACTAAAGCAAAATTAAGAGTTGTGTGTGGCTCTTGTTTATCTGTATAGTTAGACGAGAAACTAAATTTTATTATACATCCATTTATTTATTAATTGGCAAGACAAGGACTAAAAATAATGCAAAACAGTTATAATCAGAGGCCATCGGTTAAAATTTCATCACTGTTCGACTACGCTGGTCGCTCTTCTTTTCTACTTCCTTGTAAACGAAGCATACAAATGGAAATTGTATTGCAGCCGTCAAAACACTCCATAGCGAGATCTGTATGAATCTGCACGCATTACGCCTCAATGAGTCCGAAAAAAATTATTTTTGGAATTTGTGTCTGTATGTCTGTGGATTCGAAAAATTAAAACCACGAAGAGCCAGTTGAATGAAATTTTGGTTTGTGAACTTTAAGCCATAGTTGTAGGTTTCTATCAAATTTTGGGCGAAATCCGTCTATGGGAAGTCTATTTATACGTAAATTATATTGGGCGTGGACTAGGGATGGGAAAAAACCTACCGGTTCAAACCGAAAACCGTTTTTTTTTGTTTCGGTTAACCTGTTTTTTCCGTTATTTTTTTGCCCCTGTTTAAACCGGTTATTTTCTTTTAAATCCAAAAACCGGGGACATAAAACCGGTCGGAAGATAGGCTCGTTTTAAGGTTCGACTAGACTAAAATTTACCAAGTTATGAAGCTTTGAATTTCATTATCTTAGGCCAATTACCGACAACCGCTTCCTCGAGGCGTCTGTTGGTTGGCGGATTACTGAAAGAGTCTTAATGAGCAGATAAATATTGGCCAATGGATTGATTTCCCGTAAAAACTATATACTAATAAAAAAATTTGTCTGCAAACGGTGTCTGTTTTTTGCAGCCAAAACATATTTATCTTTAGTCTGAAGTTCTGTGGCGTCCGAAAGACTAGTATCTGCGTTGAATGATGTTGGTTCCGATGAGAGGTGTCGACTCAGGGATCAACACATTGCTGAAAGTCTTTATGAGCAGATTAGATGATAAATATTGGCCATCGAATTAATTTATTGTGAAAACAATGTTAATAAATTTTTTTGTCTATAATACTTACTTATTGCAATAATTACTCTATTATTATTACATATTGTATTAATTACTTATTTATAAGCATTACTTATTACATTAAGTAATTATTGTATTAATACTTACTTATTGCATATTATTATTATTTGCTTTAAAAAAAACGAAAACCGGTTTTTGAAAAAACCGGTTATTTTGAGCGATTTAAACCGCCAGTTTAAACCGGAGGTGAAAAAAAGGGTTTTTTTTGTGGATAAACATTCATCCCTAGTATACACATAGCAGGATTGCATCATCAATACCTGATACCGAAAAGTGATAAGCAATAATAAAATACCAAAACCCTTTTAATGTAGACATTTTTATATGAATAAATTACGAATGACATTTCTGTTAAAATAAAAGTTATGTTGTTAATAAAATGTGCATTTTTGTACGTACGTCAAATTGATGCATGTACAAAAATAGACTACGGACGCATGCATCCGTAGCTGCTAAAAATATTGGATTTTTCAGTCGACGGTAGCTACTTTTTCAAAAAAAAGAAACGACATTGAAGGAGCCGTGGAAAAAAGTGTTAACTTTTAAAAATATTCATTTTTAAAATGTTCATTTTTATGATCTGATATGTTATTTTGCCCTTAAAAATAGTAAACAAAAACGATTTAAAGTAGATTAAACGCAAACGATAATGCTGGCAAAGTTTTCAACTAATATTTTCCTTTTAAAAGTTCATAAAAAACAGTTTAAATACGAAATTTCATATCAGTATATAAAATTGTATATTTTACATGTTTATAAAATACAATTTTATATCAACGATTATTTGTAAGATAAATCTATAAACGCAATAAAATATGTTAGTGTATTAATACATGCACATGCACATAGACATCAGTTGCGCAAATCCTCAAGCTATCTATAACGATAACTTGTCTACAGCAAAATATTTTATAGGTCCCTACAATATTGTTACAGACAGATTTTACTGTATCCAGTTATGGTGTTTCTATGTTAATCTTGAACTACAAGGAAAAACTCAAAAATGTGCAAAAGAATTATAAGACCAAAAGACATCTCTTGCAATTAACAAGACATCAACAGTTGATGTATTTACTTTTTGGTATTGTAAGGGAAACCGGTGAGTCTTTGCTCATTTAATAACTAGTTAATTAATTAACTAGTTGATCCCGCTCAGATAATCTGTACTCGAATTGTTTGACTATGATTTTCCCGGTGTTCAAACTGGCGATTCAGAGCTCCAAGAAAATTTGTCAAGGGAAAAAAGGCACCAAGTGGTGTAAGTATAACAGATAAGTAGCCAAAGTGCAGTGCTTATTATGTTGACAATAGTAAGTTCACCTCAATTTGTGAATTTATCCTCGCTGACTTTTAAGCTCATCTGCTTCATTTCCAACTGATCTCTTGAATCATTTCATCCAAAGTTTCATTATATTGTAAGAAATATTGTGAATTCTTCATAGAAAAGTTATTTTACATCCATGATGTATAGTACAGGCTCATGACTATTGAAGTGCCTAACTATGCGGGAATGGTTTTTTGCTTTGTAAACAAAACCCGATCGTTGCCATTCAGAGAAAAAGAAAAATTATCCTCTTTTCTGTTGCCGCATTATATATAACTTAAAGTACATGGCATCTCTCTATATATATATATATATATATATAATATTATAATATGTATATATATGTCTTTATATATAAATATATATATATATAATGTATATATATATATAAACAATAATGAATAAACACATAGCAAATTAAAGCCATATACACCTTTTATTAATCCCTTAATTTTTGTATTTTACATTATATTTTTTTATTACACATTATATTTTCAAATACCTCCTTTTCTTTTTTTCGTCATTTCTTTGTCATCGTTTTTTTCCTAACGAAGTTCTTTCATCCTTTTTTTTCATCGATTTCTAATCTTCATCGAAACTCCCAACCTCAGAAGTAGCATGTATTTTCTAAATTCGGTCACTAAATGGCCTCAGTTATTCCCTTTGTCACGTCTCCCGTTGGTATCTCTCAGTGTTGGTTAGTAAGCTTCATTTCTTTTGATTGTATTTCATTCAAATTCTTGGTTTATCATAATGTTCAGGGGTTAGGACGGTAAGCATATATCCAACACTGGCTGCAGAAACATATGATTTCATTTTGGTTCGTATGGATTTTACCCTATGGCATCTATACGCTTTTACCAGATTTTCACAGTCTCTCCATTTTATTTTAATATTTTTTTGACTTTTATGATATATATATTTAGTTATTATATATAATGTTTTCATTTTATGCAGTAACAGCCGAGTTCAATTGTAATTTGCTTTATTATAAAAATATTTTGGAGAGTGGCGCTGACTTAGACCACTTTACACCATTTCAATAACCGTCTTGAAGACGATCCACCAATCAATGTGAATGTCAATGATTGGTTAAAAATCATGAAATTCGAAGTTCCAGAACTCGGTCAGTTTTAGTCTCAGAAGAGTGGGACTTCTTTTGTTTAAAATGTTACAATGTCAAGAATATTTTACTAAATATGACTGATAGGACCGTGGAACCGTATAAAAAGTTAGAATTCGTATTTTTTTTCAGAAATATATTTAGTGACTCAAAAAACATATATTATAATTTTTCCCTTCATTCAAAGCATTTTTCCAATTGGAACTATATGTCTATCTCTGACGGTTTAGAAATTAGCTATTGATCGCGATAAGTGTGGACACCCTGTATAGAAAACATTTCGCATCTTCAAAAAGCAGCATTCTTTTTCTCGCGGTTTAAAAGCTTTTCTCAAGACAGAACGGTACAAGTTGAGGAACACTGTTTTCCCACAACGCTTCGTAAAGATGAGTCACATTGTACTTGAAGTCTATCCCAAGTCTTGGATCAGTGCCCGAATTTCACTTTTATATGACCAACTAAGAAGAATCATTTAATAACGCTGAGTCACGTCGCTCTTATGACATAAACTGTTCTTGGCTTGTAGCCGGCATTTGTTTTGGCCTATACCACTTTTAGATTAAAAAAAAGATTATACCAACAATAACATTACACTGCATGTTTTTAAATTATCGCCAAATCTCTCCATCGAAATTGGTGCTGCAACCACCAATCGGCGAGTGTATCATTTTCAGAGGGGTCTCCTGCAGTGAAGTTGGCATCCACATCTTTGTTTGGCGAACAACTCGTTACTCACATCAGATCTTCCAGCGTGGCGCAGGTAAAAGAGGGTATCGCTTGCGTATGGAACATCTCCTCTGTCCTCTTCTTATGGATCCGTTTGTTTACAGGTTGGCACACACCGCGCTGTCTGCCTAATTCTGGCGGCAAAATTGTTCTTTGTGTGTCACCCCGGAGCATTCTAAAATTCGCTTTCTGGCAATGACTCACATTCGCCAGTGGCGGGAATCCTCCGCCTTGAACGGTTCGCTGGCTTTCGGCTATAATGCATGCAAACCTGGCAAAAGAAAGGTCGGTAAGATAAATTAAGAAGACGCACTCTTGGCAGGATTAATACGATCGGTACTTAAAAATAATGAGGGTGGTTACGAAGTCTTAAGATAATATAATCAAATTTAGAGGAGACGCTTGCTTTAAGTGGTTTGCGGTGTGTTTGTGAGTGCAATGCTTCGAAATGCTCTATAAAAAGATGTTAATAAAAATAATTTTGAAAACTAGAACAGTGCAGGCAACTTCTCAAAGTAGGTCAAATAGTTGATGAGGCAATGAAAATCATCAAAGCCATCGAATAGAGATATGAGTAAGCCAGGGATAAACCAGACTCTCGTGCTTGTAGCTCGGTTTGGCCCAAACTTATAAAATTTTGGGTGTAAATTTAGCCGAGAATGAATTGCAATTCTGATCTCGGATATGAGATAATTTTTTTCGAATGAAGGTCAAATTGATGAGGCAATGAAGATGATGAAAGCCATCGAATAGAGATCTGCTTAAGCGAGGAATGAACCAGACTCTCATGCTTGTAGCTCGGTTTGGCCCAAACTTATAAAATTTTGGGTGTAAATTTAGCCGAGAATGAATTGCAATTCTGATCTCGGATATGAGATAATTTTTTTCGAATGAAGGTCAAATTGATGAGGCAATGAAGATGATGAAAGCCATCGAATAGAGATCTGCGTAAGCGAGGAATGAACCAGACTCTCATGCTTGTAGCTCGGTTTGGCCCAAACTTATAAAATTTTGGGTGTAAATTTAGCCGAGAATTAATTCTGATCTCGGATATGAGATAATTTTTTTTCGAATGAAATGATGTAAAATTTTTTCAAACTTTCTAAAAACCTAAGATTTTTATGTTCCACTCTCACAATTTGTTTTAAAAAAAACTGGGTTTTATTTTCTTTTTCAGGTTTCGTAACATTCGAAAATTCACCTCTATGAAATATCTAAAATAATTTATTTATTTATTGTACGGAAAATGATGAAAAAATTTAATCTTTTATAAAACTTTATTAAAAAGTTTAAAAAATAACCTCTATTTATGGCCACTCAAACCCCTCTGAGCTGCCAGATTGGTCGACCATTCAACTTCAATGAATTTCATTCCTTTCCTCTCTCTGACTTTGTAGCTTTTATTAAGAGAAAAGGGAGGCAAGAAATAACTAAAAATTCACACACTCTAACACAACACAAAAATAAATAAACCATTCCTTTCTCACTGTGAAGAGAAAAGTGAACTTCGACCCTTATTGGGGTCGGGCAGATAAGAGTTCATTTGTGCCTTTCAGACGTCGATTCGGACTTTGGTAAAGATATGAGAAGCGACCATCTCATATCTTTGGTAAAGATATGAGATGCATCTCATATCTTGCCCATCTCATCTTTGGTGGCCACAAAAATAATGAGACCAAAAATATGAGATGGTCGCAAGATATGAGATGCGACCATATGAGATGCGACCATATGAGATGCGACCATTAGAAAATGAAACTTTCAGCTGAACGGACTTTATAGGAGAAATAGATGATATAATTGCCCATTCCTAAACAACTACAGACGAAAATTTTCCATTTCTCAATAACTATCAGCAAAGCGATTATTGATTTACTTTTCAAATTAAAAAAATGAAAAAGATTACTTCTGAAAAAGCTGAAAGATCTAAACAAACGCAAATTTTGTCTTTTTTCAATAGATAAATAAATTAAATTAAATTAAACAAAGTAAAAATAAAAATTTAAAATAAATTATTTTTTCTTTAGGTGATTCTTAAAATTAGCGTTACAGGAAATAACGAACTAGAGCCTGTTTGAATACGTGTTCTGTGTAGTTATATTGTCCCGTTTCGAATCAACACGGATCGGGATGAAACTCGTAATTTTGAACCTCGATCGGACAACGCCTGAGCTGACTCCCGCTGTCCAAGCTTCCACACCAACGGGAGGGCGTTTGCCCCTTACTTATGATTTAACGTACAACAGGCCTAATGCACGACGGATCTTCAGTGGAATCGGGTTTGGAACTTGAAACCCTCAGACTCCAAATCCGACATCTTACTGACCGGCCACTGTGTCTCTGTACTTCCAATCATGAAACCCTTTCAGAGCGTCCATACCTCAATTTAGACCAATTTTCATTCGAATGGAGAATTACCGCTATAGAGAAATTTCACTATACTAATGAGAAAGAGCTTTAGGGCGTCTATACCTCTGGGCGATCACTGCACTAATAAGAAAGAGCTTTAGGGCATCTATACGCCTGGGCGACCAATTTTCATTGGAATGGAGAATTAGCGCTATAGAGAAGTTTCACTATACTAATAAGAAAGAACTTTAGAGCGTCTATACCTCTGGGCGTCAATTTTCATTGGAATGGAGAATTACCGCTATAGAGAAGTTTCACTGTACTAATAAGAAAGAACTTGATATCATTTTTCATATTCGTGCTACGATTCTTTCCTCTTTCGATACTCGCCTAAATGCCGGCTTTATATTTAAATTGAACACTGGATTTTAGCTTAAAAATTTTTAGTTAATGGATATTATAGTGCCTCTGTCTGCCGTGCGATATGAAACTAGTAGCTGCATGGCTCGGCGTCGCACGGGCTATCTCGAATAATGCGTCATTCCCTGGCGGTGAGAAGAAGTGAGGTCATGTGTCACAAACGCTTAGATAAACCAGCGTTGATGGGGATAAATATTTTTTCATATTCCAGCGTCCTGTTTATAGAAACATGAAGCAAGATGCACTACATACATGAAATCTCAAAGTTAAATCTCACGGAAAAAACATTTTTAATAAAAACCCTATTTAAACGATATTGATGTCTGTTTCTTTGTATCAATTACCAAAATCAGCACACAACGCCATCCATATTGCATTGTTGAGGGATCCATATTGTATTGTTGTTACTTTCAACAATGAAAGAGAAACACGCAATTAAAAATTTGTTTAAACAATAAAAACGATTTGAATAGTGCTGAAACAATGAAAATTATTGTTGTAAATTAATTTTTAATTAATATCCTATTTACTAAATAAAATTTGACGCTGAGACAATTTCGAGTTTGGTTTTTCTCAATTATTGCACTTTTCAATAAGATTGAGAAAAAAATGAAGAATGATGAAGAATTTCTTTACAGTCGCCCAGCCCTATTAGTGATATTTAGTAAATTATTGCTGACGCGCTAATGGTTGAATGTTGAGAAACCTCAAAACGTAATAAAATTCAGAAAAATAAATGTTTTTCCTACCTTTGGAGTAGATTCGCTAGCAGGAGAACTAACTAGTGAAAGAAATCACATAACTCATACTTAGCGTAAAAATCATTTGGACGAGAAGATTAGCAGTCTGATTCATTTGTAAATTAAGTTCTGACTAAACATGGCCGAAAAATATACTCTGTGTTACGGGTTACAGTGACATATATGAGGGGATGTCAGCATCTTGAGCCATTCCAATTATCAAAATTTATGTCAATCAATGCCCCCGCGTATCAATCTACCCCAATTCCCCTATATTCTTCAAATGATTGGGTTAAATCGAGAGTAATTTTGTGAAATAAGAAAATCAAAATGAAAAAAATAACTTAGCCTTTCGATATATATATCAAATTCTGAACTGTTGAAATTCAGATAATAAGTTTTGCACAGTATATTTGTAAATCGCGTTTCTAAAAGTGCCAGTATGCAGTGAATTTTTGAAAAATCTGAATATTTTTGATTTGAACTAAATTTGTTTTATAAAGTGTGTATATTTATTTATACGAAGAGCATGTAACTGACCAGCAG